>JABSTT010003374.1:0-30112 GCA_013339685.2 Hyalomma asiaticum | reverse complement strand
CAAATTTTTCTTGCAATGCACAGTTCATGATGTGTAAGGTGGTAGTCTACACAGTAATTATATTACTGTATAAGCATTTGCAGGAATGTTCTACTTACACAAAAAATGAACTGTAGATGTATGCTGGAAGGAAGCGCAATGATGTTAACTTTGAGCAGATTTATTTGCTTGTCATTTGTACATTTATGTTGCAGGCTTGCTTTGTAAACTTTGAACTTGACACACGTTACAGGCTTATTTACACATACAGGTGCTCTTCATGTACATTGGTCTACAATGAAATATTTGCGTTTCTCACAGCATGGTGCAGTCCCCCCCCCCCACTATTTTCATTCGTAGGGCATGTGAGGACAGAATAAAATTATGGGTGCTAAATAATGAGTGCTGTTGCAAATGTTTACATTAGAGGTAGCTTGGCCTGTACACACTTCCACTGGCAGTGGTAACTTGTACAGCACAGAAATAAAATTTTGGAACATCCTGGTTATTGACTACCACTTTTTTTTGCAAATGCAGGTGCTTTTGCTAATGATCAGTCAGCCTTTTTATTTTTTGTAATGTAATCGCACTTCAAAGCTAGTCAGCACAGTATGTGGCATGCCGGGTAATGAATTTCGGTGGGATGTTCACCATCTGAAGTGAATTGCGTGATGGTTATGTGGAAGACTGGTGGGGAAAGTGGAAACACAATGAATGAGACTCTTGGTCGAGCACAAGGTGTTTTGTTAGTTGCACTTTTCTTTAGCTGATGGCTTGCAAGCTTCCGTTGGAAGTTACGCGATGAGCAGGAAGCTATGCAGAACATTATCCTGTCTTACTGAACCTAAAAATCATGGCCACAACAGTATGTTTGCCATCCCTGTAACAACAGCTTGAACAGTGAACTTCATTTCCAGACAAATGAGAGTTTGAAAAAAAGAAAAACGAAGACAGTTGTATTTTCGCAGAAAATACTGGACAATTTGCATGCACATGGTGACAGCTGCAACAAGCATTGAAGTGGCTTTGACATTGTTTTGCTGTGCGTGACACACTGGATTGAAGCACACTGTTTCATGCATCACGTGCAATGCTAAGTTGGTGCTCTTTGTGCTGTGTACTTCCACAACCAAAAAGTAGTACATTGATTGAATAGATTGAGAAACAACAAATGCTTTGCTGGCAGCCATCAGCATCACAAAAATCCTTGCATTGTTGATGAAAAAATCAAAATACATTATTTTGTATTTCATGCTAGATGTTCGTTTGTCGGACCACTATACCCCTGCTTTCTTTTTAATGGACTGCATGCATAGCCTTCCAAGCGTTCCACCTTATGTAGTGGAATATACCATAAAAACAGCTTGAAGAGAAGCTCAGGGGAAGATGGATGCTTGAATCGATGAACAAATCGCAAAGTACGATTTAGAACAGGGAATGTCGCTCCCGCGACATTCCCTGTTCTAAATCGTACTTGCGATTTGTTCATCGATAAAAAAACTTGAAATTCAAAAACAGTCCTCTCTATTCTAGTGCAAATCATGCAACAAAAAGCCACATTCGTGCTGTACTATAATGCAAAGTACTCATTAAATACCGTCTTGTTTCACATCGAACATTCTAGATGTGGCTTTATACATCTTTAATGACAGCATGTAAACACACTAAATGTTGCATGGTTGTGACCACGCTCCAGTACGCAGCATGTATTCTGTAATTTATTCTTGTGGTGGAATTACTTGAACAAGGTAAGTTTCCTTTTTGTCAAACATCTGGTACCACATTTGAACAACGTGGTGTATAGTCAGGAGAAATGATATGAACTGATTCTTCGATGCCAGTAAAATGGCCACAATATTGCAGCTATGCTTTGTTGTGCTTAACGATCTCGCAGTTGTTGCACTTTTATCTGTACTCTCCTCAAATAATGTGCATGCAGTGCCACACTTTGCAGCAATGGTGTCCCACACTGCACAGTGTTCTCACATAAATACAGTGATCTCGATCCTCTGCTTTGGGGCAAGCCCTGCGGGACTCTACTCCTGGCTGTTGCTGCTGATATCACCTACGTCCAACTTGAGAAAGCCCTCATTAAGTCTAAGCTTGCACAGTGCTGCACACGCTGCAGTGAATATTGGCAGCGATCTCTGGCTCGTGGAGTGCTTAGAAAGATGATATGTGGTGAATTTCGTTTGTGCATTGTGTATAAGGGGATGGCCAGGGATCGGGCTCAGAAGCCATGGCTGCAGTGTATAGCCAGTCACCTGCATGAAAATATAATCAGTACCATAGTCAGCTGGCAGCATTTTTTTTTCGAGGGGACACACGCATGCACACACACGCACACACACACCTGGAATATATATGCACAGGCATTTGTTTGTGAAAGTGAAAAATATACACATTAGAATTGGAACAATTTCGGGGACGGGTTGTCCATGGACCCCTCTCTTACTATTCTTATGGGAGTAGTGCATGAAGCTGTGTGCCATCGCTTTACAAGAAAGTAAGTACCACAAGGAATAATGCTACTTCACTGCAAAAGCTGCGCTGAGCCTGCCTTTTTGCTGTTATCTATATATTTACTTCTCCCATCAATTTAGTAGCAACCTCCATTAAAAAAAATCCAGTGACTGGACTGACGGGGGCTACTTGTTCACCTTACAGCAGGCATGTAATAGCGCACTCGTAATTTTGTTAAAAGCACTGTTGCACAAGGTATGCTGTGCAATTTGCCATACAGTCGTAACTTCGCAACAAAACCAGTTTTCTCTCATTTAAGGAGGCATTCGCCTAGCTCTACAGTGCGCCCCGACGTTGTAGCCGAATTCCGGTCATATGCAGTCCACAGCGAGAGTGCGCACATCCAAATCGTAGATACAGGAAAAGGTGCGCGGTGACAACACATTGTTAGCAAGTGCAATAAACCGGCCAACCGTCATATCTCACATGATCACCTTCCATCGCCGTCAGGTCCGATGGGGGTCACGATCGCGATGTACGCATCGCGATGTCTATCGCACTTCGCTCACATGAGCGCCAGACTTGATCCGGATTAGTTTAGGCCATGTAGCAGCGGCAGCGTTGATTATGATCAAGAAATCCGGCCCTGTTTGCCGCGGTTGAGTGTGCTCGTGTGCCACCGGTGTATAAATCTGGTGCAAGCGTACTAAACAAAACAGACAAGGCAAGGTACTCACAGACATGGTGTTGAGGCCGTAGAAGTGGTGTCCACACATGAAAGAAGTCTTCCTGTATCCCTGGGGCGCATCGACGCCGATGAGAGCGCTGTGCACACATCCGACCACACCGGGAATGACTTCGCGACGAAGAAAGCACTCCTTCACGGCCGCCTTTTTGATTGGTCGTTGTTGCCATGTAGACCCAGTGGTTCGTGTCCCGCCGGCGTTCACAAAAACAACCGGAACGCACCAGACGCACTCGCTCACCGTCGCGTGCAACACCCGAATCGTCTCCTTGCATCCTATAGAACCTCGTGAGAGCTCGCGGTAGCATGAAAACGCGGCGCGCACATCACCTTCCGTTCGACCGACCGACCCATCGGTCGTTTCGTTTCGAGTTCCTACGCGCCTTCACCGCTCAAGCATAGCACGGACGAAAATGCCGTCGAAATTCATCACCCGGCAGGTCACACGCGCCGTCCGATACCCTCCGTGGACGTAGTCGAGGCTCGCCGGCGCCCGCCGCAACAGCAAAGCTCCGCCGTTAAGCCCACCGCCGCCCCTAACCTAGCAGCCGCCGCCATGTGAGATGTTTTTTTGTTTCCCATTCCTTTCAAACGCATCGCTCTCCGGCTATTCCAAAAAATGTTCGTTTCGGCAGTGCATAATGAGCGCGTAAACGTCATGTTGATGTCACGGATTCTGCGCCCCCGCGGACGTCAGCGGCGCGAAATTTGTTTCGACCAATGGCAGGCGGCCAGGACGTCAAGAGGCATGAAAAAAGAAAATATAATCGTTAGGCGGTAGGCATCCCGTGGTTCTGCGGTCTCGCGGACGCCAGTCGGCGTCAGGCGGCGTCATGCGGCGCGAAATTTGTTTCGACGAATGGCAGGCGGCCAGTGACGTCAAAAAGCATAAAAATTCGAATGGTATCGCTACGCGGTAGCACCCCTGTACAGTTGCAGATGAACTTGCGGAAGAGGTGGATGTCCTACTAACGCTGGACACGTTGGATAACCTCAAACAGATTCAAAGAGAGTCGGCAGAATTAGGGGCGCACAGCTGAGCAAAATTTCGCTGAGGAAGTCGATCGTGAATCCGAAATGAGTCCAGAGGAGGTGTAAGGGCGCAGGCCTGATGCACGGATTTGCTAAAAGGGACTCGTTCACAGGCAGATGCTTCAGGGAATGAAACGGGTAACGAGGTGTTCGCAAAGGAACAAAGCAACGACATTTCACTGCAGACTGCATGGGATCAGGCACGCGAGGGGAAGCATGGAATGTTCCTAGCGGAAGGTGAAGCGCACTAATTACCAGCGATTGACGTGTTACTGTGGGAAACACCGGCACATCACGGCATGCTTCGCGCGTCAGAAGGTTTCACGTCAGTGGAGCTGTCATAATATTCTTTTAGAAATGTACGTCACACAGACGTCACAGACGTCATAAACGTGTACAGGATGGTCATGGCGCGCGTTTTTTTTTGCGTTTGCCTCTACCCACCCTCAAAATAAATCAGAGTTTCCTAGAAAATTTCCTAGAAGAATCTCGGAGCTCCTGGTCATCCTGGTATTATGAAAGAGTATTTCTTAGATGACCTACTTCCTTATATTTCATTCCACGTGTGGTACCTGTTGAAGATAGAGTGCGTGTTGTTGTTATCTATGTGTGAAGGTTCTGAAAGTGACCTTTTCTTCCGGGCTGAAGAATCTAGGAGCACATTTGACACACATATGAGTGGGGTTGCAGTGATTTTCGTGGTTTCCACACAGCCGCAAGTTGACTTGAATATCGCTCATTGTAAAAACAAGAACCCCGCATAACTCCAAAACCCAATTCTGCACCTTCGCTCGCTTCATGAACGCGTTAACTGCTTGTCAGCATTGTAAATTTTGCTGTAGTCCAGTGAATTTGGTGATGTATTTTTTAAAGATTTCGCCTTAGCTTTTGATTTCTTCGTGTAGGCTACCATAACATGAAGATTTTGTCATCCTTGTTGACGCGCCTGCTAACGATATCAGTATGCTGCCATTTTTTTTATTGATGTAAAAATAATTTAAGGAGTTGTTGTCGCCATTTTTGGTGACGGCTACCCCTTTTCGCTTAGATAATAAAAATAAATAAAAAAAGAAAATATAATAATAAACTAGTCTCAAAGGAGTCCGCTCGCGTCTCATACACAACACTGTAAGAACGGTCCAGTCAGTAATTGTCCCCGATTTCCGTCTCTTCAAAGAAGCGTTGAAGGGCTTTTAAGGCTTTGTGGTGTATCTTTGGTGGCCATGGTCCTAATATTTTCTCAAGCGAAAAAGTGCGCGCTGAATCTAACAAACGTAGCTCATGTTCGAGTCGCTGTCTCTGCGTGGTGTATTTGGGAATATCAATCAAGAGGTGATGAATATCTTCGTCGTCGTGGCCGCATCCACATGTTGAAGATGAAGCATGTTGAATATTGAATAAAAAATGTTTTGTGTAGGCAGTGCCAAGCCGGAGACGATGAATGAGGGTGTCGATGCATCGCGGGAGCGGATGGTCTAGTTGATACTCCAGATTAGGGTCGACTGCATACAAAATGGATTCTTTTGTTTTCTCTGTGAACCAAATGAGTAAGCACAATTCCTGTTTTTGTCCTCATAAGATGCGGCGTATATCGGATTGAGATATGGGAATGAGGCGAATTTCTGAGGAATCATGAGCAGCTTTCGCCAACGCATCAGCCAGTTCATTTCATTTAATTCCGCAATGACCTGGGACCCATTGGAAGAAAATATGATGTTGTTCCGTAGCTTGTGCAAGTTCTTTCAGAATAGCGTATATGACACGTATATCTATATGTTTTGGAGTAGCACTTTCAATACATTTGAGAGCCGCCAATGAATCACTAAGGACTACCCACTTGCGAGGCGGCTTTGATAATTTTATAAAGCTCACTGCTAATAAAATGGCCACCAACTCCGATGTTGTTGAAGACGATGCATGACCTAGTCGACCTGCTTATTCTTCATGCAACTCGGGTACGACAAATGCTGATGTTGATGTCTTTTTGGTGACCGAACCATCCGTGTACACATGGACGTAGTCGATGTACCTTTCAAACAGATGGTACGAGGCCAACTGCAACACTGCAAAGTGCTTACTGCGAATGCCTTCAATTGATGTTTCGATAGGTGGTATCTCCAGAAGCCAAGGTGCGTAGTTTAAATATGATTGCCAATGTGTTAAAAGAGGAAGCCGCGGAATTTGCTGTTGGTACACACAGTGTATCTGTGTTCTAGCACGACTTCCAATACGTGAAATCAGTGGATGTGAAGGGTGCTGCGTAATTAAACGAAACAAGTGGCGACATGTTTCCACATTCCGAATCACACTGAAAGGAGGTTCTCGTGCCTCTGCTAATGTCAGGGAGCTTGATGTCGCTCGCGGAACACCCAGACACACGCGCAGACTACGTGTTTGTAGCAGCTGAAGGCGGTGTAGGGAAGTCTGGGAAATGCCGTGCAGAACTGGCGCAGAGTAGGCAATCTTTTGTCGGATGAGGGCACAATGGACATGGAGTAGAGACGCCGATGTTCCACCCCATTTCGTACCCGCGATGCGCCGGAGAACATTTATCGTACCGTTGATCTGGCCTTCGAGATCAGATATGTGTTGGGTCCATTTGAGTTGACGGTCTAGAGTAACACCAAGGAAACGATGTTTTCGTACAATTAGAATACTCTGACCGTCCACTAAAAGCTTCAAGTTTTTTGCCTTCTTTCTGGTAAACGGCAGAACCACAGACTTGGCGTGAGAAATCTCCATGCCTCGGTCCTTGAGGTAATCGCTTACTGCGTTCAATCCTTGCTGTAGCCGGTGCTTGATAACTTCTAGAGATTTATGGGAAGTCCATATGCGTATGTCGTCTGCATACATAGATATACCCAAATCGTCGAACAGCACTTTTGGAAGCCCTGCTATCGCAGCGTTAAATAGAAGCGGGCTTAGAATGCTTCCTTGAGGGACGCCTCTGTCAAGTTGGTGTGTATTGCTGTCGCCATCGTTGGTTGAAATATAGATCTGCCTATCCTGTAGAAAGTTTGCGATCCATTTTAAAATACGGCCATGCACTCCAAGTAAAGTTAGTCCGTGCAGCACGGACAGGTGGCTGACAGAATCGAACGCCTTTTTTATATCAATAAACACAGCAACAGCGATGTTTCCACATTTCATCTCCTCTTCTACAAAGGTCACGAGATCAAAGATGCAGTCCATAGTGCAGCGATGTCTCCTGAAGCCGGCCATCTGTTCTGGAAAACGTTCATTCGACTCAATCCACCACTGCAACCTTACGTCGACCATTTTTTCCATGACCTTAGACATGCAGCTTGTGAGACTGACGGGACGAAATGAGTCGAACGATAGTGGTGATTTACCAGGCTTCAACAAAGGGATGACTTTAGCGGTCTTCCAACAGGAGGGAACATATGCCTCCATCCACATGTTATTGTATAAGTCTAGAAGAACAGGTGTACTGTTGGGGCCCAGATTTTTCAAAATGCTGTACGACAAATTGTCTGGGCCAGTCGCTGTCCTTACGCGGGTTAGCGATAAAGCGGTACGTAGTTCCTGTAGAGAATTAGTAGCGTCCAGCTGAGCATGTGGTAATGCACAAGCATTCTCGATTTGCTTTTTGATCGGATCGACTAGCACATTCACTCGTTGGCCAAGTTGTCCAATTCCCGTGAGAAGGCAACAAAACTCATTAGCAACATCACGCTCCGATACTCCAAGAGAAGTGGCTAATGCTCGGAAAGGGCTGCGCTGGCATACTGGATGACTTAAAGCGGTGATTACTTGCCAGATTTTTAGAAGCGGAGTAAATGGGGTCAGTGAGGTGTAGAAGTCACGCCACTGCTTCTGACCCAACCTTTGCATGTGTCGATTAGATTTGGCATGCGTAACCTGACTCTCTCTATAATCTTCCAGCCGTCCAGTACTGCGGAAGCGGCGTTCTGCGCGCCGTCTAATTGCACGCAAGCGTTCATACTCTCCATCTACACTGGAATGACCTTCAGGTACAGCCGTATATCGTGTAGAACGGAAGTAACTGTTGATAATACAGGACATAAACGTATCCAAGTCGTTTACTCCCTCTAAATCCTGACCAGCGTATTCACGAAAGAGTTGCCAATTCGTTAGTTTCGACACCTTGCCTTTTGCTGGCGTGTTCATTCGGGGATGTTGCATAAGGATGGGATAATGGTCACTTCCTCGTGTTTCAAGATCTGTACACCATCTCATGTCTCGTGCGAGGTCAGGGGAGGCTATAGCCAGGTCTAAACAGCTGGCATAATTATAGCCCCTTAAAAACGTAATTGATCCATCATTTAGTAAACCAAGGCCGCAGCTGTCGATGACTCTTTCAAGGAGTCTCCCCCAGAATCTGTGTGGGTACTTCCCCATGTAGTAGTGTGAGCGTTAAAATCTCCGCAAATAAGCACTGGTCCATGTGTTCTCCGAAATAAGTGAGTGAGAGTTGATTCGGTGAGGCGTGTCGACGGTTGCAAATAGACAGAAATTACTGTCACGACGAGCTTCCCGAATTGAATTTTGCATCCTACGAATTCTGGCACGTCCCAGTCCGACGAGTATAAAAGTGAAGAAGGTATGTCACGCCGGACACATAACAATGCCCCGCTTGCGTCTGAATTTCTCCCCGATGCATATGTCACGTAATTAGAAATTCGAAAGTCGGGGTCTACATTCGCTTCATTTAGGCACAAAATGGGGAACCTGTACTGTCGAACAAGTTTCCTAAAATCAGCACTTTTAGACCTGAGGCCGTTTGCATTCCACTGGAACACTCTAGTGTTGCGGAAACATTCGTCCATTTGGAGAGCCATTGTGCTACGCAGAACCTTTTTGCTGTACCACCAGAGGTTCTAACGAAAGAAAGGCGCTCACCTCTGGAAGATCGTTAGGTTGAGGAAGCGCTCGGAGAATTGCCTTGAAAGCAACGAAGAGCATTGACATCAACATGTCGGCGGTAGTTGTATGACGTGCATGTGGATCATCTCCCCTGGGCTTCGGAGAGGGTAGTGTCGCAGACTCGTGATGTTCCTGGGTTCATGGCATCTTCGCTGTCTTGTTCTCGCGTGTCTGCCTTGAATCACTGGGTGATCGCCTACGATGATCTGCTTTAGTGCCAGATTTATTGGTTTGATCTGTAGCACTTTTGGCAGCCTTCACATAGGATAATGGAGCTGTTTTAGTTTGTGACTTCGATGTCGCTGGAAGTGGGCTTACCGTCTCTAAATTTGGCGATGGTGAACCCTTTCTTGGGGTCTTTCCCAGCAAAATCTCTTGTCGTTTAAGTCTAGAAGCCACTTGCTGCTTTGGACACCCTGCATAGGATGCCGCATGGTCTCTATTGCAGTTCGCGCACTTCGGATGGTTCCTCGATGTATACACGCTTTGTGATCGTGTGCTCCAGCACAGATCTTGCAGCGCAGTTGTCCGTGGCATGCTTTGGCAACATGGCCATATCGCTGACACTTGTAACAGCGGGTAGCGGGCTGTAGATATTCTTCCACTGGGTGACTTGTAAATCCTAGCAGAATTCGAGGTGGTAATGGCTTGTCGGGCGAAAACTCCAGAATGACACTGCCGAGTAGCCGTGCCTCTGCGGTACCATCTTCTCGAAGGAGCCATTTCGTTTGTCTCTTCACTGAAATAACACCGCTGTCTTTCAAGTATTCCAGCAGCTGCTCCTCGTTGTATTGAATTGGCACGTGCCTAATCTTCCCGAGGTTCCTCACATACGAGTGAGGTACATACGGAGTCACTTCAAGACCAGCAACACGTGTTAACTCGAGAAGCCTGGAAGATGCAGCAACTGTAGAAACACTCACGGAGAAGTTGCAATCTCTGTTGACGCGGAATGACTGCACTTTCTCTTTTGCCGCAGTTACCAGTTCATTGGCCAGTTTATTCGGATTGACCTTCCAGAATGAGGCATCTGGGTCCGTTAGCTTGAAAATAATAGGTATCCCTGCTGGTCGAGCTTTCTTATACGTAACTGTAGTGAAAGGCCTGTCGTCCGCTTCCATCTCACTGTGGTCATCCGGGGGATCGCGATTCGTCGCGTCACTGTCTTCCTCGTGCATATCGGTTCGCGCTTTCTTTGGGGAGACACCCACATTTTCGACGTCTGTAGATGGAAGATCTCCACACGCCTGTAGCCCTGGAAGATCAGGGCTGTTCAACGCAGGGTTGTCTTGCTCTCCAGAGGCGTTCATCGATGCGCTGACATCAGGTGGCCGCTGGGATGAATAGCCGCCGCCCGTAGCCGAAGCCTTCGGTCGCCGAGACAGCCGAAGGTAAGGCTTCGACGCCTGAGGAACGCGGCGTCTCGTGCATCGTGAAGGCGATGGCGAAATCTTGGTGGTAAGGGACGTAATACGACTGAGAAAACCCGCAGAATATAGTGAAAAATTGCAGCGCAGTAGAACTCACGCCCGGCGATTCTTCACTTCGTCGTCTTTCTCTCTTCGCTCTGCCATGTTGGTCCGCAAAACTGAGTCAGATCGGCTTTCTGGTCACTGTTCTTCTTGAATCAGATGACGTGACTACAAGAAGCACAAGCAGACGCACTGAAGACAAGATGGAATACGTGATGGTATCTTGTGCATTACTTCAACCGATAATTTTAGTGATCGCTTTGAGACACTAAAATGAACAGCATCGTATTTCCGCCATTTTAATTTTCACTACATAACTTCGACAAACATCAAAAAAATGCGAAATAGATCTCAAAGCTAAGTACTCACAGCTTTTCAAAACAAGGTACTTTTTCCATTCAGCATGAGTTGTTAGCTGCCACCCCTATCACTTACTCCACTGTTATGCTTCTTAGTTTCGTACTTTCCGAAGATTGAGAGGCGCTCTTTTTAAAAGACAATGTCTCAATTGACCAGCACATAAACCCCACATACTTTATGAGCAAATGTACCCTGTTGTACTCAGAATCGTCCTTTCGATTTCACTGACTGCCGCTTCTTTAGGCCTTTGCTAGCTCGGCCTTACCGTTCCTTGAAGAAGTGATATTACTAACCACCTGATGGAGGATGTTTTCACAATTTCGACAGACAGAAAAACATTCTTTTTCCACCAGATATATGCATAGCGACAAAGTAACGGACGCAGTTGCTGCAAGCTGAATTGATTCGTTTTTGATAGCTTCCATGAAATTATGGTAGAATTTTTATATAGATGATTGTTCCATAGCATTAGCTCTATATAGGAGATCACTCAAGCATGAAGAGCACGCAGGATCATTTTGTCTTTACAGAAAGAAATCCTGGTTACTCATTCTAATAACCACATATGCGGAGATAAAAAGAACCATTAGAAAAACAGTTCACTTCGCTACTACATCTACGTTTACACCTTGGGCAGAAGCTTTCTAGGATGGGACGATGAAGCTTCGATCAGCATCTTTCATTCTGAAAACTCACCATTCTGAATTCCCGCCATGTCTCAGCTTGACATCCACTTTGTGGGACAAAGTTTTCGCAGTTTCATTTTTCTCCGTTGCTTCGGCTCGCATGCATGAAACATTTGGAAGTGAAGCACTGCTCATGCTCAGATATATAGGTCCTGATGCCATGAACTGAACAAGGAAAGAGTAAGAAAGATTTCATAACACCTCTACAACTCTAATTAAAAATTACCACTTTGACGCTCTCATTCCTTAGATTCGCTAGTTTGCTCATCAGCATTACATTGTACTTCGGCTACATAAAAGCGCGTCAAATATACATATATATATATATATATATATATATATATATATATATATATATATATATATATATATATTCCCGAAGGCACATTGAATATATGAATGTATAGAGGCGGTTATGATTGACTAATACCACCTCCTCTTGGCGGCTCCATTGACATTGCCCGAAAGAGACTACCTCTGCACGGAAGACAAACAGGTCGCGAAAGGGACGAGAAAGGAAGAAAAGATTCGAATGCGAATTCCAACAGCAACACAGCGTTCGACAGCTATGACAAGACAGACATACAGGCCGCAGCGTCCCATACGCGCCGAACGACAACGTCGAACTAGAAATGACCATATTTGTGACAGCCATTACTAATATTGCCAACGAAGCACCGAGCACGAAACCAGGGCCGAAAAGAAACGAACCCCGAACGCGTGACGTAGGCGTAATGAATGTGAGCAAAGATGAGAGAGAAGCAGATTTTAAGCAGCTGCCATTTCGACAACTAGATGAATGCAAAATATATAAAATGAAGTTCGGACTTAGTGGAAAATGTCCTCAGGTGAACAATTTCAAAATTATAACGAAGGTAATGTCAACTGAGAAGGACAACAGGAAGATCACTGAGCCAGCTAAGTTGAACTGAAAAGACCACCACAGAAACCTGCTATTAGGGGCGAAGCTCCTCTTAGTCTCACCTTGTCCTGCGTCAGGCGTAACCGGCGTGCCGGGAGGCGCACGCTCGCCCTCGGCGCGTGCCTCCCGGCGCGTGGCTCTCTCTCTCTGTCTCCTGGCGCGTGCCTCCCGGCGCGTGCCTTTCTCTCACTCTTCCATCTGCTGTCTTGTAAGAGAGAGAGACAGCCAGAGAGAGAGCGAAAGGCGCGCGTTTACTATGAAAACGCTCTTTCTTCGATGAACGCTCTACCAGCTCGCCAAGAAGAAGAACGCGCCCCCACCCGCGAGAGACAACGTTGGCACAGGCAGCGTCTCCTAGCGAGTTTCTTGATTGAGAAATACCGACTGCTCGCGTTGGAGAACCGTTCACCGGCCACCCACATATATATATATATATAGGCACTGGATCTTGACTTGCAATGAAGTGCCGGCGGGAGATTTCACTTGTGCATAGTTCAACCATAAGGATTCGTAGCGTGCGCATTAACTAAATTAATCCGGAACTCGGCACGATCTACGATGAGCCTCCCGAGCTTCGCCCACTCATCATCATTCACTCCGTGGATATGCTGTAACTTTTTCTGCATACCTTGGTGACTGGCCGATTTATGTCACAGCAGGTCATCTTGACTTATGACACGCGAAATAAATTAAGAGTCGGAAGGCAACCGGCAGTTCCATTCACCACAGTTCATATTGTCACTATTTTGTGCTTCATCAAGAAAGTTCGCAACCAAGCATTGAACTTGTAAGAGTGGACGTGTGTGACGATTCTGAGCTTGCACAAGAAAGGAGACAAGGGGCTCCGTGACCCCTACTAAAGAATGTCGCTTCAGAACGCATGCTTTAAGATCTACATGGGCATTACTTAGGGATATTTGCACATGCTGAATCCTGAATCAGGCAGCGACCCTACCACATTCATCGATTACAGAAAAGTTTGCCATGGGATCGACCGTAAGAAATTACGGTCGATCCTATGGCAGAAATTGTCTACCTCGGGGTCCTTAGTCATAAAATCAGAGCAATCGGCAGCACCCTCTCCGACCCATACATCGAGATAGAATTCAGTAAACCATTCACGAAAACAGGTCCTCGCTACATTAGTCTAATAAAAGCCCCTGGTCTTTCTCAGACACCCTTGAATCTCTATATGGAAATAGCCAGTGTTAATGACGCAGTCGACATGAGCGGCGTCAAACTGCCCGATCGCAGGATGATATTGACATGTGCAGTTGTTTTGTTTAAGTGGAAATCTGTGTCACTTCCCAGTGACACGCGCGCTCATTTTGATTGTTTGCTGGGAGCGCTGTTATCACTTTCTTTTACTCGCAAGGCAGGCCGCGTTTATCTCGTATGCCATTTCTGGAAACGTGTCGACCCTTCTTGTAACTTTGCATGCTTGACGCGCCAATTTCAGTGATTTCTCGAACTCCAGAGAGAATGCGAGAACGCGTTAGGACGCGTGTATAAAAGCCGACGCATTACGCTGCTTGTCAGTCTTTCCGTCGACCGACGACTGTTCACGCCGCTGTTTCTGTGATTGTGAATGGCTTTGTTTTGCTGGGCACAAGTTCGCCCCAATAAACAGTTCGCCTGACATTACCTTGAGTCTTGCGTGCTTCTTCTCAAGTGCTGCGTGTGTCACAACCACGTGACATTTGGTGGAGGTGCTCCTCGGTCCTTGTACCGTACGCCCCCGTCCAGCCGTGAGCCAAGGCCAAACCACCAAGAGGGCGACACCAACCCTGTCGTTCGAGTTAGCCGCAGACAACAAGGACTCCCGCCCGAATACCTGCCGCTTCCCGACAAGGACAAGAAAACAAGGGCTCCAACGAAACCGGCATCCAAGATGGCCGAAACACGATCTCCGACAACCGTGGTCGTACACCAGCCCAAAGAGCCACCTTCCTTCCGTGGATCGTCATAAGAGGGCCCGGAAAGCCGGCTGGACATCTAGGAGCGCGTCGCAGCCCTTAACAAGTGGGACCCCGACGATAAGCTGCGCCATCTGTATTTCTATTTGGAAGACGCTGCAAGGAATTGGTTCGAGAACCGTGAGTCAACGCTTCGAACCTGGGACGACTTCCGCGCTGCCTTCCTGCCCACATTTGCAAGCGTCGTGAGGAACGAAAGAGCCACATCACTGCTTGAGACTCGGGTGCAGCTCCCCAACGAAAACGTAACCATCTTTACGGAGGAGATGACGCGACTTTTCCGCCACGCCGACATGTCTGAGGACAAGAAGCTTCGCCTGATTATGCGAGGAGTGAAGCAGGAGCTCTTCGCCGGACTAATCATAAACCCGCCAAAGACGGTTCAAGAGTTCCTCTCCGAGGCTACCACCATTGAGAAGACCCTCGAGATGCGAACCCGGCAATACAATCGCCGCATGTTCCCAGACATTGTAGAAGTCGAAGGACTCGGCCCCGACGACCTACGCGAGACCACAAGGGCTGTCGTTCGCGAAGAACTGCGCAGAATGTTCCCATCGTCGCAGCTCCAAGTCGCCTCCCTTGAAGACGTTGTTCACAAGGAAGTACAGCACTCACTGAGCGTTCCCGAACGACCGTAACCCCAACCGGAGGCGATGACCTACGCCGCTGCTGTACGCCGTTCCAGTGACTGCCGTTCCACGCCTCGTGGAACGGCAGTCACTGAACCCCTCATGTCACCTCCTCGACTGTGATCTTGAAATGCAGTCGCCCTTGAATGCCTCTTGAAGCATTTGGAACGTTCCGGTGGCATTCTTCCTAAGCTTCACGTAAAACTTGATAGCATATCTCTGATCAAGCGACCGCTCCATCGCGTCCTGTTACAAAGTCGAAAGAAAACGTTTCACGCGGAGGCACGTCTTTCCACTTACACTGAAAGGAACAAACTGGCACCGGCTGCGTTGGAAGGACCGACCCCTCACAAAGTTGCCCAACCAATTTTAACGCGCCGCCATGGATATATATTATATATATATATATATATATATATATATTGTGATGGCGAAAAGCTGCATTGGGACTCTGACGCGCGCTTTGAAAAGCGGGCTAGTGAAGCAGAGGAAGACAAAGAGCAGAATAGAACAGCCGGCCTTCAGCTAAGGCGCTGTGTCTACATCTCTCTTCTTTACAATGTCGCAGTCGACAAAAGACAGACGCTGAGGGCGTTCTCGCGGGTCATCGGCGCAGCAGGTGCTCCATTCCCGGGACGCCGTCCAGGATTACGCGACCATGGACCCCGCAACCCTTCTGCCGCCGGAAGCACCTATGGGACCCACGCCCACGCAGGGCCTCCTGTTACCACGGAATGGCGCTCACGCTTCCTGTGGTAACACCCCCTCGCCTAGACCTACGTCGGCACATGAGCCGCACAGGGATGCTGTCCAAGCGTCCTCGGACATGGACACCGCCGTCGGGAGGACAGAGCCCGCCGTATTTTCCGCGGATGCCGCCATCGGGAGCACCGGGGACACCGTCTTATCTGCAGACACCACACCTGGTGCTCTAAGCGGCTCCCCGGACAACGCAGCGGAGCACGTGAGTGCCATCGCAGCAACTGCGCGACACGCTCACCACGCTCCTTAACGCGTACCCTGCGCTCTCCACCGGAACACTTAGCGGCTTCCCCGACAATGCTGCGGAGTTCTTACGTGTGATCAACATACTCTCTGAAACGTCCTACTTCATGCCGTCGGGGAGCTCCGGGTCCTCTCGTGCGGCGTTGCCACCCCGGGCCGCTTGGACATTACCGGTGTTCCGAGGCTTCCAAGACGACGCCGATCAGTGGATCGAACCCGTGAACGTTCTCGGTGCCTGGTATGCCTGGCCGGAACAGTACAAGCTGCTGGTGGCCATAAACAACATCGATGGTGCGGCCGCAGCATGGCATCGCTATGAGGGAGCCAGCCAGCACTCCTGGCTGGAGTGGAGCGCCAGGCTTATCGCTGTTTTTCGACGGATTCGACACCACAACCCAGGCACCAGCGAATGCGACCACTGCACTATCGAGGAAGCAGCTCAGGAGGAGCGCTACCTCGAGGCTGTGGCTTCGGGCTGCAGCTCATCGCCAGAGAGCATCAGGGCCTGCCCTGACGTGCTGATCGGTCCCGGGATTTGTTCTTCGACACAGCTTTCAACACAAGAGACTGAATTCCAGCCACGTCGCTCGGACCGTGTTTACACTGGTGGTCCTGCCCAGCCGCCGTGTGAGTGGGATGCCATGGACCAGCCATCTGTAACCACTTCCATTGCGCCCCCTGAACCCCGTGCGCATCATGAAACGTTACTGTTTGCCGAGGAGCCTCACTCTGACCTGTGTGGAGGTGATGCCGTCCAGGGAACGTGCCAAGGCGGCTCGCGGTCACGCCCCCGGCCGTTGGGGCAGTCATTGGCCGAGTGTGCTGTGGTTCCCGGTTCGCCCTGCGGTGCCCTTCCAGTGGGTGGCAGTGTCTGTGCCGCGGATGAGGCCGCTTTTGTCGGGGACCCGCCACTGCAGCCGGGGTCTGCTCCTGGCTTGGGCGTCGCACGCGCACCCCGGGACTTGGGCGCCTCTCCTTCGGGAGGGTTGTCGTCGGGGTCCGTTGGTTCAGCCTCTTCGCTGGCGTTGACAAAGGCAACGCTGCCGAAGTTGAACGCACACTTCCAGTCAACGCTAATCGTGGCCCACTCATCGCGGATTCCTAGAAAAGGATCGCAACGCGGTGGCAGTTGCCATGACAATTCAGACCCATGTTCAATGTCTGCACTATGTTCAAAGGCAGTACATACCTTCTGCCTTTGGTGAATAACGCCTCGCCCATATCCGATTCTGGTCGTGCAGGCAGGATCGCCGACAAACTCCCAATCCCGAGAGGACCGAGAAAAACTCAAACCGAGGCAAATGATCCTGGTCATTGTAACCGGCTAGTCGGACAGATGGTGGTACAGGGCTGAGGTCCTCCCACCCACAAGGTGCAACGGAACGTTTGCCGGCGAGGCCCGCTACGACCACGACACAGCCATTTTCGTCTGCCTGGTCCGCAACCGGCGAAACCTCGTCCGAACTCGCCGCGGACGCAAGACCGACCTGCGAGGCACAGCCAGTGCCGCCCACCGGACATGTTTTGCATACCGTGCGCGCAACGCGTGCAACAGCGGCCGCAACGCTGTAGCCAATTTCGCCCACCGGAGACTTGAGTGACACCTGGACAAGAGAAGTCGTACGCAGCCGAGATCGGCCTCATCGGCATAGCCAGTGCCGCCCGACAGACGCGGTTTCGGCCGTTACCGACACTCGCAGTCGTGGCCGAGTGTGATGGCGAAAAGCTGCATAGGGCCCTGATGCGCGCGCTTGGAAAAGCGGGCTAGTGAAGCAGAGGAAGACGAAGAGCAGAATAGAACAGCCGGCCTGCAGCTAAGGCGCTGTGTCTAAGTCTCTCTTCTTTACAATATATATATATATATATATATATATATATATATATATCATATTCGTCAGGATTGATTCTGACGTCTCGACGCCAAGCCTTTGAAAATGGCTGGTCTCCATCCTAAACGTGAGGATAAATCCTAAATAAAATGTTTGTCACTGTGACTTTCTGACAGTATATTTATCCCGATATCCAGGAAGAACATTTTTATGAGATATATATATCAGGATAGATATATATATATAACGAAATGGATGGAGGTCAAGGGTTCGTTTTTATTTGTTACAAATAACTTATTGAAACAACGGACTTTGAAGCCCGTGAAAGCATAGCGGAAGTTATTCAAATTTGTAATTATGATTAAAGTAATTTTGGGGTGAGTAGAAAGGAATTGGACGAAAAGACAAACCTGCCTTCGGTGGGAACCGAATCTACGTGACGCCCTCCCCCCCCTCCCCCCGGCAGTAAGAGTGTGCTACACTCGCCACCATTGCTATGGGTGGCGCTGCCTAACACTCCCAGGATTCCATATACATAAATACCCGATAAAGTGGATGGAGGGGCGACCGCGTCGTAGCTAAGCGGTAGAGCATCGGACGGGATATCCGTGGGTTCGGTTCCGACCGAAGGCAGGTTTGTCTTTTCTTCCACTTTCATTCCTTTCTACTTACCCCAAAATTACTCTAATCATAATTACAAATTGGAATAACTTCCCCTATGCTTTCCTTGGCTTCAATGTCTGTTGTTTCATTAGGTTGTATATATATATATATATATATATATATATATATATACATACAACTTCCATGAGATGGTCCTTTACAGAACACATACAATCGCAGTAACAGCAATGCACGACAGCAAGACCTCCATATTTGCTTTCGTCATCCACCTACATGTACCTTTTAGCGCGAGAGCATTAAGCAGCGAGTGTCATTTCAATCACTGAAAGTAAAATCAGTCACATGAATTGTAAAGAGCGACAACACCTAGCCATATGATAGCTCATTATTTAATTTATTTTAGTGTGCCAGAGAACAATTTTGTTATGAGGAGGCGCTGCGAACTGAGTCCAGTGACACTGTGGCGTTCGATCTAAAAGGCGAAGACTAAGTAACCTTTTGTCAGACATCTCATGGCAAGCAGCTTCACCAAGTTACGCCTGGGAAGCGATGCAGAGCTGCGGCGGTGTTTTCTGCACACGCTGAAACCAATTACATGGTTAGCTCGTCCTTCCGCCTTAAATACAGCTTCAGATTTACTTGCATCGTGTCTAACTGCCGCGGCCAGCCGTCCTGCACCCACTTCTGCACCGTGAGTAACTCCTGATCTTTGGCCGTATAACAGGCCAGTAGTTTGGCTGACAGGGCTCTACTCTCCAGACCGGCGGTCAGAAAGTTATCGGCGCCGCCCTCGTCTCCGGACATGTCCCTGGAAGACGTTGCCCGTGGTTGGCGGCTGAGTGCTTCCGCCGGGACATTCGCCTTTCCGTCCTTATACTTGACGTTGTAGGAGTAGTTCCTCAGCTGGAGGGCCCACCGCTGGATCCTGGCGGCCGCCATGGCTGGAATAGGCTTATCTGGTTTGAAAATACTGAGCAGTGGCTTGTAATCAGTCAAAAGTGGAAACTTCCTACCCAACAAACATGGCCGGAATTTAGCTACTCCAAATACCAAGGCGAGTGCTTCCTTTTCGAGCTGTGAATAGTTCCGCTCCGCGTCTGTGAGTGTACGGGAACGGAAGCCAATGGGTTGCCTCATGCTCTCAGATGCGCCTTGCGATAGAACGTCTCCAATGCCGACGGCTGAAGCATCACATTCTAGTACCAGCGGTTTATCCGGATCGTAATGGGCGAGAAACACTGCTTTCCTTATCAGAGCTTTGACCGCTTTGAATGCCTGCTGCTGACGTGCGCCCCACTTCCACTCCATCATAGCGCGCAGTAGTTCGTACATAGGTGCAAGTATCGTGGCTGCCTGCTGTAGAAATTTTGGGTAACATGTAAAATTACCTCAACTCGGCCACTCCCGCAGGTGTAGTGACGTCTAGGATAGCCTCCAAATTTTCCCTTTTGGCATGAACACCCTTGTCGTTGATTTGGTAACCCAAGAAATCAACTTTATTCGCCCGAAATCTGGACTTCTCCCGATTCAGGCGCACCCCAAACTCGCGGAATCTTCCAAGCACTTGGCGTGAGGTGATGTCATCATGACGCTTTTCTGCAATGATTACATCGTTTAAGTATACCTGGACCCCGGGTAGTCCTTGCAAAATTGTTCCCATGCGTTGCTGGAAGACCGTTGACGCAGAAGCTACTCTGAACGGAAGGCGGGTGAAGCAAAAAATGCCCTTCTGGGTGTTCACCGTCATGACCAATTGAGATTCTTCTTCTAAAGCTATTTGATTGTATGCGTCGCGGAGATCGATGGTCGTAAATACTTCGCCCCCGTTCAACGTTGTCATGATGTATTCTATGCGTGGGAGAGGGTACTGCACCGTGTGGCAGGCTTGGTTAACAGTCGTTTTGAAATCGCCGCATAGGCGGATGTTCCCGTTACGCTTTACCACCGCTACCACGGGTGCAGCCCACGACGAGTGCGCCACGGGGGCAAGAATTTCATATTCCACCAAGCGATCAATTTCAGCCTCCACTTTCGAACGTAAACCGTACGGATATCTGCCAAGCTTTACAAAACCGAGGGACAGCGTCGTTGCGCAGTGGCAGCGGGCGGGTGGACCCTTTATGAGGCGTAGCTCGGGTCGAAACACACCTGCAAACTCTTCTAACAAGGCCTCTATGCCACTGACAATTTGGCCAATGGCTGCATTCTCACCTTTCTGCATCGCACCGAGCCCCGGCTCCGCCAGCAGGTCCAGCGCTTCCATGACATCCCGGCCATACAGGTTTGGCCCGGAGCACCCCAGGACGGCTACCGTAGCTCGCGTCGCCCTTATCCGCGAGGAGACGTCGAGCTGTAACTGGCCGCGCACTGGAAGTGGTCCAAGGAAGCATCACAACTTGAGTGGCGATTCTTGAAGTTTAGGCTAGGCATCTTGATGCTGTATACGTAGGTGGGCGACGTGATGATAGAAACTGGGGACCCTGTGTCCAGTTGCATCTGGCAACTCTATTCCAATGCAGAGTGCGCATGAGTGCGGCGTGCATGTTCCCAACGAACCTACCTGCTGTTTGAGCGAGGTACAGCGCCTCCGGTTCCGGCACGTCGCAGTTTCCCACTGCCGGATGCACGGCATTAATTTGGTAGTGTGGCCAGTTAGGTGTTCCCTCGTTCTGCTCTTTGTTCGACCGAGACGCATCCTGCGCACATGACCGCGCTGCTGGCACTGGTAGCACTTCGCCTAATGGAACCAGCATGTTCTGAAGTCCTTCTCTGCTTTTCCACACCTGAAACATGGGTGTCCGGCGTCCTGCCGTGCATTAAAGTTTCTTAGCATGTGCACGCCTACCTGTAATTCCGGCGAAGGCATCATCGTCTTCACATTTTCTTCTGCCATTTCCGCCGCTAAAGCGATTTCTTCTACTTCGCTTATTGTTAGAGATGCTTTTGCCAGCAACTGACGCTGTACCGAGTTATTTTGCAAGCCACAATATATCCGGTCCCGCAGCACCCTGTCCAGTGAGGCGCCGAAGTTGCAGGTCTCCGCCAATTGCTGAAAGGCTACCGAAATATCTCTGACTGGCTCACCGGGCATCTGGTTCCGCGAGAAAAATTTGTAGGACTGGGCTATTTCATTCTGGCTGGGCGAAAAGTGCTGTTGCAGTATGTCGAGTGCTTCTTGATACGATAGCTCGTTCATCTTTGATGGCGCTCAGCGTTCACTCACAACGGCCACAGTGTGGGTGCTCAGTCCCGCTACCAGCAATGCTCGCTTCTTCCTCTGTTCCGTGATGCCATTGCCTGCGAAAAAGGCTTCCAGCCGCACCAGGTATGCCGGCCGGTGGCCCGTAGCTTCAAAGAACTGTGGTGGGTTTGCGTACCCAGCCATCACTACCTGGGTAATTCCTACGGCTTAGCCTATCCCATCTTCGTCGCCACTGAAGAGACCACGTTCTCGTACGCAGAGCATCCAAGCAAAAGACGTTTATTGCAAGGAACGTGTGCAATATATAGCGCAAAGAAGGAAAGGGGGAAATGGAAACAAGTGATAAGGAAGTGTGCACGGCATTCATCTGGGCACGTGCGGTGCATGACGATATAATAGCCGCTCGTTCTATAACTAAAGGAATACACTGCGCCATTACAAGGCAAAAGAGTTTAACACGTCATTAGTTCATGAACTATCTATGAAGGCTGAAGTGGGTGGTGTTATGTGGAGCAATAAGAATATGACTTGCCACAATCATGCACTAAGCATATGAAGGAAAACGACAAGAATTCTGCGATTCTTAAACTTCGCCTTAAAGGGAAACTCCGGCAATGTTTCAGTGTCTACCCTACGAGGAAGATCCCTCACTTTGTTAAAATAAATGTTTGCTCTCTCTCTCTCTCTCCACTGATCTGAATAAATTATCAATATATATCCTCCTCGGCACTGTAATAATATATGCCAAGTCAGGCGGGTATAGGCCATTTAGTTTTCCTGAAAATGAATTTGAAAATTTTAGCGGATTCTCACGCGGGCCACACTGCGTTTTTGATGTCATCCCCTCCACGCTGCCTACCCGAGCCAGCGGGCCTTCAAAAGCAAAACGGCGGTACTCCAACGCTCATATCGTCGCTTTGAAGATCATAAAAGCTGGCGTAATTCAATACATCATCGGATGACCTCGTCACTGGCATTTCTTTGGCGCCAGTTCCACATTTCTGGTGACGGGAAGGTTGTGAAGTCACCGCACACGCTCCACGAGGCATCTGCCCGTTTCGGTGTCGGTTTGAAGACGACTTTCAATTGCTTATTTAATATTATTGGCGTCTTTCTCAGCAAACTGGACCACCTTGTGGTTACAGCACTATCAGCATTATTTGAAAACACTGATATCAGAAGATGGTGAAAAACCCGCCGGAGTTTCCCTTTAAGAGTTGAGCGCGATAGCGATGCCTGGGCCCATTCTCATCCCGCACTCTTACGCTTGCCATGCTCTTCACTCGCCTAGCTACGTAACTGTCATGACAGCCCCTGGTAGAAAGAGCAGGTTGCCCCTTAATGCATGTTTTTGCTCGTGAAACTGAGATTGTGAATTACTGCAATGAAATAGGCAAAGTAGAAAGTGGCAATCCGCCATCAAGACTCGCCACTGGTGAAGGCACTCCAATTCGACTGGTGCTAGTACACAGCACGGAACCCATCACTAACATGTCAACAGCCCTGTGGCGTGACGGAGCGTCTAGAGGCCCACGAGCATAGGCGCGAGCACAGGCGACCACGCTCGTAAGACATGACGCAAGCGACCTCAGCCTATATGCATGCGGCGCGACGTAACACAGCGCCGTGTGCCCTGTCTGCCATCTCGCGGGTGACATTCAAGCCTGTGCCACGCTGACGAGCCTCCGAGATGAGCGTATCAGCAATGGTAAATGACACCGAAGGCTGGAAGGTTGTTTCCTATTTCTTTATTTGCATCTAGCGTGTGATCGGGCAAGCCGGCCTCTTTTCTGAACACCCGCTTTTTTGAGTGGTGCTTCACATACAGAGCGTATTCCTTTTACAAGTCCCCAACGTTTCCGGATGGCCGCGGACGCATGCGGCGCATTTGTTTTTCTCTAAAATTCTCATTGTGGTTTCTTCCACCGCAACGGCAGCCGCTGACGACAGCGTTGACACCGATGAATCGGGAGACGCCAAAGCAGTTATTCAGAAAGTCAGCTGCTTCTCCGCTCGCACACCTACCTCGAATTTTCCCGCACGGACAACGCTGATTTTGTCTCACAACCAACGACGCGGAAATCACAATTTCTGCGAAACGAGCTCTTAAACCTATTGCGCTAATACTAACCGTCCATGGTCCTGTTATGTTTCGTCCCATCTCCTTGTTGTCATCTTTAGGCTTATGGTTTTTCTGAAAAATAAGAAGTTTAATGATTCAAAATGTGTCATCGGTAAAGGGTGGGGACTAGAATTTTACGTTGAATAAATGTATTGCACCAAATCTTGTGCAGGCCATCAGAGAGAACTGCATACCGCACTAACCACAACTCGGCGTAATGTTTCGATACCGAAGAAAATCAGGTGTGGTATGAGATCACCACACATGGTTATTGCCGAAGCTCACCGACGCTGCAACCGTTAGAAAGACCACGACGATGACGACCCGTGAAGTGATATGCCTATTTGTTCATATTCAGAGTAGCCCATTGCACTTCCATGTAATGCAACATCTCCAACTCTCGTTGTTTCCGCAAAAAAAGCAAGGTTATTGTGGTAACAGGGACCGCTTTCCACTGTGCAGGTATCACTGAATGTGCAACGTAACCTCGCCCTATAACATATATGTGCTTATAAATACAGGCACTTTTAAATGGGAAGCATTTCTTTCTCGCATAAAGTGTGCCGCCTATCGCAAAATTATCATCGTCATTAGTTCTGATCACCAAAAAAAGTACGTGCGCATTTATTTTATGGAATGCGCAATGTGTGGCATTGATGATAACGATGATGATCCTCCTCATCTTCATTAGTTCTGATCCCCAAAAAAGTATATGTGCATGTATTTTATGGAATGCACAATGTCTGGCATTGATGATAAGGATGATGATGCTCCTCATCTTCATTAGTTCTGATCACCAAAAACGTACGTGCGCATTTATTTTATGCAGTGCGCAATGTGTGGTATTAATGATAATGATGATGATGCTCCTCATCTTCATTAGTTCTGATAACCAAAAAAGTACGTGTGCATTTATATAAAGCAATCCACAATGTGTGGCATTGATGATAATGTTAATGATGCTCCTCATCTTCATTAGTTCTAATTGTTATGTTCGGCGGTAGATCGACGCGGAAGAGCAGGCGACGGCGACCTTAGGCATGGCTTTTCCCGTAGAAACGTCGTCGTATTCACTCAGTACGCAGTAAAAGCGGCGGCTTTGTTCCCGCGACGCACGCGGTCACTAATTGCTGTGACGTACATAGCTGCGCAGCGGAGGGGACATGACAGGTGACAGGTCTCTTCACTGTAGCATCGTAGCAGCATTTTCGGAGGAAACTGGGGCATCGGATAAAGGAACAAAAGGGCGAGAGTCGCTTGCAAGAACAGCGTGGGCTTCCTGTCAAAGTAATTCTTTGACATTTCTGCTCGGTCGACTTGTCGCCGAGGTGTCTTGTTCGGGGGAGGTGACCGCGCCATTGAAATGCACGGAAGTGCTTTTGACGACAATACACCTGTCGGGCAGTCCTGTTGATCCGACGGCTTGGATGCAAGCTTCCGGGTAAATAGAGTGGCAATTTGGGCCTGCTGCAGAGTTCTGGCAACTCATCACGGGAATAGTGACCAATGCTATCTTTCGGACAAGCTCGGCGCAGCGAGCGGGTCGAAGTGTGGAAACGCGACGGCGTAACCGTAGGCTGTCATGGAGAGAATGAACACGGGTTTGATTGGTGAAGTGCTGCATATGGCTTGGTCCCGGAAGGCGGTCGCAGCAGTGATCAAGGTGTACTTAACGGAGAACAGAGAAGAGAGACGAGGAGAGCTTAGCCCTAACTCGGGTCGCGGACGCGGCAAGGTAGTCAGAGGTCGAGCTTGGCGCTGCCTCTGACGAGTTATGATGAGGTTTGAAAGCTTGGTGCTTGTTCACGTTTAAGTGCAAACGTTAAGGGGCTCAGGAATCAACCGTTGGTGTTGTTTGAGCACAGTTGTGTCGTGGAGATGTCTACCGACAGTACTGGCCGCCCCGGTCCAAGTTTGTAAATAGTGTACAGCGTGAATAAACCTGCGTGAGGACATCTTGGCCCATACTTCGTCCTTCAACGTGTCACCGCGGACATCTGAACCATCCAGGGAGAAGATCAACTCCCAACTTTAACTCTGATCACCAAAAAAGTACGTGTACATGTATTTTATGGAATGCACAATGTGTGGCATTGATGACAATTATGATGATGCTCCTCATCTTCATTACTTCTGATCACCAAAAATGTACGTGCGCATTTATTTTAAGCAATGCACAATGTGTGGCATTGATGATAATGATGATGATCCTCCTCATCTTCATTAGTTCTGATCACCGAAAAAGTACGTGGGCATGTACTTTATCGAATGCACAAGGTGTGGCATTGATGATAATGATGATACTCCTCATCTTCATTAGTTCTGATCACCAAAAATGTGCCTGTGCATGGAATGCACAATGTATGGCATTCAAGATGATGATGATGATCCTCCTCATCTTCTTTACTTCTCATCACCAAAAAAGTACGTATGCGTTTATTTTAACCAATGTACAATGTGTGGCATTGATGATAGTGTTGATGGTGCACCTCATCTTCATTAGTTCTGATTACCAAAAAATTAAATGTGCATTTATGGGATGGAAATCACAATGTGTAGCATTGATGATAACGATGATGATGCTCCTGAATGCATACGGCGCTCACCCAACCTGGGGGTATGGCCAACAGTTATTTGAAAATTACGATTTGTCCTGAGATGATTGAAAGGAACCGATACAAAAACAGAGGATTTGTAGGGAATTTCTTTACAGGAAATGTGCACTTTACCTATTCAAACCAGAAGGATGATTCACAAAACCTACACGGAAGAATAAGTTAATTAGGTTTTACAACACAGATGAGAAGAGTAGACCATCTTTAAGCAGTGCTGTTTTTCTACAACAGGAATAGTAAAATCATATATGGTTTGTTATGTGTATGAATTTACAAACAGCATCAAAGGCGCTGTACTGCAATATTGCATTTCTAAGGCACCCATAGACAGAGCTATTTCTGCTGTGCAATTGAGCTCCAAACTAAAAAAGCGGAACTTCCAGAAGTCTTTTTCAGAGGAATTTCGACCGGTCACAAGCCAAGTACAGAATGTTCTATACTTTCAATTTTTCAACAGAAAAGGCAGATGGGTGAAACCAGCACTGTGTGAGTACGGATTTAGCTGGGCATCGTATTGTGTTGAGCATTACTTCCTCTTGTGTTGACGGACGACACTTAGTTTTCCATGGGTGCTTTAAATGTGCATTATCTGCCCATGCTTTGATCGATTCAATGGAATCTCTATGAATAGAAATCGCAAGCGCGCTTCTTCCTTCTCTTGCGCACATGACCTCGGTTTCTTCTCTTGCGCACAAAATTGCGGCTGGCGGGCTCGCGTGCTGCACATTTCAAGCGAACGAAAAGGAAAGCAGAGTGTGCGCGTCCATTTTTTTCCTGTCGTACATTTCTTTCTTCTTATTGGCTCAGTACCTCTTGACACAAACCCCCGATTGTCACGATCATTATTGTACGGTGCGCAGCTGGTCTTGCGGTCTCTCCGTTATGTGCCTTTTGCAATGAGGCAGAGACAATCGACCACTTATTTCTGGAATGCAGATGCTTTACCTCCCTTAGGAAAAGCCCCACCGAAATTACATTGCGAAATCTGGCCTTTCCCTTATCGAGTACTGCGCAGCGCGGGTCTTCTGTGCTGCGACACACGAATAGGAATATATGCCTTGCCGTACATAAATTCATTATTGATTCAAATTGATTTGATTGTTCTCTTAACAGATCCTAATTGCATATTTCATCATCGTCTATAACATTGCTTAAGTCATTATTATTTTCCTTCTCATCAAAACTATTCTGCATCCCAACAAAAGTACACTCGTAATATTCAAATTCACATTAAAGGAAGAATAAGCATTTCAGGGAATATAATTTGTAAATTAGTTAAATCCGCCTGGTTCTTGGCTAATCCCCCCAGGCATAACAAAACACGTTGCGGGGATAGTCGGTAAAACATGTCGCATGAAATATTCAGCGCTACCGTTAGACGTGGACAGTACAGTTAAACAGGACGGGCGCCCACCAGGCGCATAAAACGCAAATGTTATCGACCATCATCATCAGCATCAGCAGCAGCATCCCGCAAACCTAGGCGTTTGTGCATAGCTTCGCACCACGATAGCATACGTCCTTTCATAGCGCGAAACTACATGCACAAGTGCATAGTGCATTGTAGCAAAGCTGTGGGACGGGGTTAAGCTGAGCCCACGCGTGTTGCGTCGGCCACCGTCTATGGATCGGCGCGAAGGTCTTTAAGCTGAGGTCAGTACGAAACTCGGGGAAACATTATCTGTGCCCCACAGTGCTTTGCGAGGCGATTTCCGAAGCCTCAGACAACGAAGAAATGCGAGTGTGCCGGAGTAAAACGAGGTCTAGCCAAATGCCCATAAGCTTCAGTGCCTCGAAGCTCCTGCTCCAACAGTGCAAGCTTCATTAATTATTTGGTTGCCACCTCTCGGTGGCATCAGCTCGTGACAGGGATACCAAAACCCCTCACACAAATGGGCGAAGTAGCAGAATGGCACAAGAGTAAGAGCATCTCGGCGATTGAAAACCAAGTAGCTGCTCCTGGAATTTGGAGTGGCAGCTTCAAACGTGCCGCAGACTGCAGCCAGGCGCGAGAACCCTGCCCCGTACATGTACCAACAGCAATCGGCGTGTATGCAGTGAGCGGAGAATCATGCTAAGGGCATACAGAGAGCAGCTCGGGCTAGAACGTGGAACGATCTTGCAAGGTTCAGACAACGGGTCCTCTATAAGCGGACAAAAACGGAAAAGAGCGACGCTTAGGAAACAGGCTTCAACGAGTGCAGAGGACACGACGCTAACGTGGCACTTCCTACTCCAGCAAAAATTTTGCGCTGAATGCAAATCCCTGAGTTCAATGCTAAGTCGGGGAACTTTCAGTCTTACCTAGGATTGTTTGAACTGTTCGTCCAAGCGAATGACGCAAAGGACGAAAAAGGCTGCCGGTATTTTTCACGGTAATAGGACACGAAGATCATTACGTAATAAAGAACGTTGTAATGCCAGCTTCCAAGAAAGAGCCTACATGCGTGGAAGCAAAGCATGTGCTTGAAGAGCGTTACAGTCTGGAAGACATGGTGGTAGATGAGCGCTGAAACTTTAATAAGGGAACTTCACACTAACGTGACACCGCAGAAAATTTCTACATGAGTTAAAGCAGTTCGCCATGAAACCCAACTTGTAGCAAGCACATAGCAGGCGTACGGCATGAGAAAACCCAACGCACTTTATTCGCGGAAGAGAAGCTCTCGTTTGACAGCGCCCGCAGGAGTACCTCGGGCTGATAGAGGCATGAGAGGCAGCTCTTCTGCAAGAAAGGGACAAGGAAGAGTGGCTGAATGCAGTTAGGATTCATTCTGTGTAATAAATGGGAAAGGCGCAAACCAGTCACATCCCAAAGGAGTAATGTGAAAGACGCGGCAGAGGGCATTTTTAAAAGGTGTACTGGTACGAAGACTTTGTGTGTCCTAACTGCCCAAGAGTGAGCAAAAAGCTTTGAAATATTCTGGTTGAGGACTCTGAGCATGAAGCGAATCATTCCAATAAGGTGACACGCACTCCCATTGATGTCAGAATGCCGACGGAATGGAATGCATTCAAAGCGCTTATCGACACAGGTACGGCTGTGCACCATACACTGCCGGACAGCATCAGCAGCAGGCACGTCATCAACGGCGACATCACCATCAGTCTCATGCTTATTTACGCATCCACAGAAAAGCAAAAACAACAAGGCGCTAAGCGACGCCAAAACTCGCACGCGAAAGCCATCGCATCTTTTCAAGCACGAGGACACCGCTAAATAAATATTCTAAAATATCGCAGAGGAGGAAACTTGGCACCGCGCAGGGCTTTCTGTTGCAGAGGTATCAGTAAGTGTGTCATGTCATTCCGCGCAGTAAGATACTTGTGCTTGTGAATAAAGACATTCATTGATTGAGGTCACTCTGTCTTATCAGGGACAACGTAGACGAAGAAAATTGCGGATTTCACATGTGTCGGCGTCTGGCGATTACCCACCACCTTTCACCACAACTGGAGCGAAAACTTCTTCAGCAGCGACCATTCCACGTAGTCCTTCCTCCTGAACTTTTCGGCCTTTCTATACCACCTTTTTCTGAAGCC
>JABSTT010003373.1:0-29826 GCA_013339685.2 Hyalomma asiaticum | reverse complement strand
CATGACATCACGTTTCAGTGGCTACCAGGCCACTCTGGAATAATCGGCAACGAGCACGCAGATAATGCTGCGAAACGTGCCCACGAAATGGAGTGCTGCAAGCCATCCCACTGTCAAGAACGGATGCAGTAAGAAAACTTCGCTCGCTTGCGCGTGATATGACTATAGCGCTGTGGAACACTCCTGGTCTCTGCATACCCGTCTGCACCGCCTCGACCCATCACTACAACTTCGAGTTCCGCGTGGGCTTACCCGCTGTGAAACTACCGTACTTTGCCGCCTGTGGCTAGGGACGTCATTCACAAGAAGTTTCTGCTGTCGCATTGGACTGGAAGACAGTGCTGCCTGTATTCACTGCGGCAGCGAGGAAACAATTGTGCACGTCCTCTGCGATTGCCCTGGGTACTGCTCCCAGCGACAGACTCTCGCCACAGAATTGTCACGCCTTGATGGTCGACCGCTGTCCGAGCAAACCATATTGGAATGCCGGACAGACAGTGTCTCGCAGCAGAAAGCCACGAAGGCTGTGCTCAAGTTTTTGCGCGCAACGGGCCTCGTGAGAACCGAGTAAAAGGTGCAGGTCAGCAGGCGCGACGAACGCCTCCCTTTTAAAGCACAGCGAACGAGCAGGAGTCTCATTTTTCGCTCATTTACATCAGCTGTGAAGGAAATGAACAACGTTCTCCGGTCTGTGTTATTGCTGGGACAATAAAAAAAAACAGCTTTCAACACAGCTCGACAGCGTTATCGTTATCAGCGGTAAGTACTGTACACACACCGGTGACCGAATTCGTTTTGAGCAAAAGTTGTAAGTGTTGCCTAGTTGGTATATATGCGGGGCTCGTCCTTGAAAGCGAAGAGATTCAAGTTCCCGTGTCTCTAGTGATATGTAAATTACGTCATTAGAGATAAGAGTGCGGGCCCTGTTTCAACACACTGTGGACTCATGCACGCCTTATCTCCTTACCCCGCAGTGGTGCTGGGTCACTAGAACAGAACTCCGAGGTGTCTCAAGCGCTCCACAAAGATAATCTCAATCCTGCGGAGATCAAAGAGACTTATCTGTTTATTGGCCCGTATCAAGGCCCTGTGCGACGGTTGAATCAATATTTAAGAAAAAGATGTGCAAGTCATCGCAGCGCGCCATTAAAGAGAGATGCTGACAAACAAGCTGTGGCACGTGCTTTCTGTTTCCATGCACTGTTAAGCATGGCTTAAGATGCTATAATTGCAGCTGGACATAAAAGTATATTGCCTTCAGAAGTCCCAGTCCGGCAACAGAGTGTGTTAGGCATTCGTATGTGTACCACGCGACGCCAACTTCACCCATAAAAGATACCGAGCAAAATGACCTGATGGCCACCTTATAGAAGCTACGTTGGAAGACTGTAAATTGCAGTTGTTAGAGAAGTACACGCAGCGAGCATATTTTTGTTGCTATGCCATCTGCGGCTTTCTCTCCTGCTTGTAATAAGGCTCTTAGATTAGTTGTGCTCTGAGAGAAGACTGATTACGCTCTTATTGTAGTTTCTGGAGTTAATGGCCTCGTTCTCGGCACTATTGCTCCCTCCCTTAATTAGCTCGCACACTACAGTGCAGAAACGTGCCAGACTGCCGCCTTCTAATCTTCGTGTCTGTGTCATACACCTCTGTCGCGTGCGTAGTAGGTATTTGTTTTTACCGCTATAGCCGGTTATAATTGCCGTATCTAAAGATCCACACACTGTACTTCTCACTTATAACTATCGAGGCAGCTATGACGTCAATGTCGTTAAGCGACAGAAAATACTTGCCGAGCAGGATGCGTCAGCGGGAAAATGTAGCTTATATAAGTTTTAAAAGAGTGTCAATTGGCTAATGTATTGTCAAAGAGGAAAATTTAGGAAAAATGGAAGTGTCTCGTACAACAGCCATGGTATGGCTTTTCGGACCACTAAACTACGGGTCGTATACCGCTGATTTCGCAGCAATGTACGTGCGTTTTGTATCGTGTATGTACTTTGAAACACATCACGTGACAAACTATTCTGTGTTTCTCAAACAACTTGCAGCTTTAGAAACTCTGAAATGGCCGTCTTTGACAGATTGCTCTATGATATACCCACGTATTACGGATTTGAAACGCCAAAACTTATTCCACTCAATAGTTAGAAACGTTTCTTTTCTCTCTGCTAGTAGAAGGTGAGGAGAAAGGATTCTTATTCAGAGAGACGCAATAGTATAACTGTTAACATGTTGCAAGAACATATAAAAGGGACCAAAAATGAAATTGTGTTCGGGTGAGCGAAGCTTTCCTAAAGTGCGATTTGAAGAGAGAAATACGACGAGATATTAATAGAGTACCGACATCAATTTCAAAAACATTTGTATTCTTGTCGTAAATAAACGCACTGGTGTCGAGAACCATGAAATGCGCTGGTGTTGGAAAGGGTGCTGTGGTGCCTCGGAGCGCATTTAATATACCTTAGTACTGCTACCTTAAATGTCCACTTTTGGCTTTGATATCGTAGGGAGGTTTCATAGTAACATGCCAACACAGTCTGACGTAGGTCAAAGTCCCGCAGGGACAGCAACCTCTGACGTACTAATATGGGCTCTGTCGGCTGCTGTCAGTTTCACGGGGTGCACGCTAACAACGATGACTGAAATGGCTGCGAGTGGCTGCAGCAGCGATTTTGGCGAATGTGCTCGCTCATCACGATATTGTCCATCGCGGTGAGTCTGGCTTGCATATACTGGGCGACGAAAACGTTAAAATCATATTAAAATATTTCATACTTCTTTCCTGACTACTGTGTGGGGAGATAGTCAACACAGCACGGCGTAGAAATAGAAGATAAATGCCCTTTCTGCGCGGCCTCAAACTCATGTAACGCCCCTTTAAAATCATACAGAGCGTGGGAAAGTTCATGTGTTCGTAAGTAAGTTTGACTGATTCTATGAAAATGCGATGGGTTGAGAAGCTGTCGTCATTGCCGCCTATAGAGTATTCGAAACTACAAAACAGTGTCCAGCTCTATAAATGCTGGAGAGCTACGCAGTGATTCTAACATAACTATTGCTGACGTTATCATGCGGTACCGCCAACTCAATACAACGACGAATAAACAATGCTATGTTGGAATGTCCATGTTACCCGCTGAAGCCTTGTGGTTTGTCAGCAAACGGTAATTCCTCTACGGATACGTATACCCGCTTTGTTGATTCAGTGACTGAAGCGGGTGACAGCGTGGTATCTGAGTGTGTCCGCGTTCACGTAAACAATCCGTGTATACCGCGGACATTGCCCAGATAAGCGAGTTCGTTCCCTTGTACAATAACACACCCAGTCGTCATCGCAAAGGGCTCGGGTTTTCGCGTCGCATTGCTCCCTGCGAGGCAACCTGTGATTGCGTCTTGTAAAACCCGGTCAGTGTTGATGAGGATATGCGGGGTCACGAGCTCAGGCAATGGAATTTCTTCCTCAAGGTGGCGTCCTTCTTTTTTTCCTTCTAATTCTTTTTATTTCAGAAATCTAACCACTGCTCCTCCACAATGTGCTTTCTTGTTATATATATATATATATATATATATATGTGTGTGTGTGTGTGGTGTGTGTGTGTGTGTGTGTGTGTGTGTGTGGTGTGTGTGTGTGTGTGTGTGTGTGTGTGTGTCTTTTCCCATACACTAAATTTTAGAACGGCTGATTTGGTAGCTGTGCATCAATTCGAAAGATTCAAAGCATCAGTCACCAGCGCAACGGCGCATAAAGCCTGTAAACAAAGGATCAGGAGACAAAAAATAAATGTTGCGTGCGCAGTTGCGCCTCTTCATGTGCCGTTCTATTCACCACTCGACAAAGGCTTGACAAAGCAGCACTTTTCAGAGAAGTATAGCAAAAGGGTGACGATACCGCCATTTTTTTTTTTTTTTCAATTACATACATAACATTATGGGCTGGCTGTGTGATCATGGCAACAACCGCATCTTGCAAGCTACAGAAATGCTGCTCCTCCTCCTCCTACTGCTGCTGCTGCTACTACTACTACTACTACTACTACTAAATACTAATACTAACACTAATAACTATACTACTAATACTACTACTACTACTACCACTGCTACTACTACTGCTGCTAACCGTAAAGGTGTTTATAGAACTGTCACTTCTGAAATGCGACACATCTATCTATCTATCTATCTATCTATCTATCTATCTATCTATCTATCTATCTATCTATCTATCTATCTATCTATCTATCTATCTGTTCACGATGCATAACCTCAGCAGATTTCCGTCGTGAGTATAATATACTTGCAGTATTAGGCTGAGTGTTTCGCACCTGGCACACTTTAACACGAAATGTGTCCCAGTTATAAATTTTTGATGAAGGCCCCAGTTTCATAGTTTCCGCCGGCGACGTTGGCGTGTAAATATGAAACGGCGTCCCGTGTCTGAAGCACCTTTAGCCCTGCCCCACTTCGCCACCTATAAATAAACGCCGTCGCCGCTCGCGGTGCTTTTCAAAAAAATTTGTACAAGCGACGGAAAATTCACTAAAAACTGAAACATCTAGGAAGATTGTAAGTCTTCCTTTCCGAGCGTTACTTAGTGGTACGGGTCTCCAGAGTGGTCGGTCGTGATCACGTCACACACGATCGATGAGTTTGCTCGGCAACCACGAAACGCGTACGCCGCGTGAGGTCAGTGGGCCACGAGAACACCTGGTCATGCGACGGAGGGACGAGGCCGCGGCCTCAACCGGAGACGCTCGAGTGACTTCTATGTCTTACTTTGCGAGCGGTCGTTTAGTTTGCTGTGTGAAAAGCATTCGAAAGCCCGGATAGCATGATACGGCGAGAGAGAGAGAGAGGGAGGTGGGTAGGTGACGGTAAAAAAGAGCGAGGAGGAATGAAGCATGGCAAGAAGCTTAACGAGACTTGCTTGTTTGCTGCCCTGCATAGGGGTATAGGACAAAGAGGGCATGGGTCTAGACGATTCATTAATTCATTGGGTTGCAGGTGCCAAAACCGCGACATGTTTATAATGCGTGCCGTAATGAAGGCCTGCCCCGGAGAAATTGGATCACCTGGGGTTCTTTAGAGGGGCCCTGTAACACTTTTTGAGCATAGCCAGAAAACGACGCAAATCATTCGTTGGGTCCCCTGTGAACGTGTGAAAAAAAGCATTGTGGCGCTTCGCGCACCAGGGAATTTTGCTAATTGGCTTCATATACAGCTGGGAATAGTTTGCCCTTCTTTCAACAAATGACGTCACTTGGCAGCACCGAAGACCAGGAAACATAACGAAACGCATCTTTACAGGTGACAACCAAGACTAAAGAACAAAACCAAGGTGGCAGGTTAACGGCCAGAAATAGTAAAAGAACTATACTTTTGGTCTTGATTACAGGTAGCAACTCATACCATAACTGAAGCGTAGTGTGCTTCTTTTTCTATTTCTTTATGTTGCCGGTCATTTCGAATATCGCCACTGTTGTCTGTATCGCACAAAGTAGCTGCGGGCCGCTGTCAAGCTGCCTGTACAAAGAGCAGCTTTTACCTGCAGCTTACCTATCATTACCGTAGTAACGAAATAAATTAATTATTATTATTATTATTATTATTATTATTATATTATTATTATTATTATTATTATTATTATTATTATTATTATTATTATTATTATTATTATTATTAAATCCCGATACGCTATAAACGACGCAGCGACAGCGTTACTATCTGCGATTCCTTGCTACACATTTTGTAAGGACAGAAAGTTGAGCGAGTTGGTAACAGTCCATAATCAAAAGAAGAGGCGTGCAGGACACGGACACAAGGAGAGGAGTGAACAACACGAACGCCGACTAACAACTGATGCACAGCACAGAGGAGAAAAAGAAAGAAGACACACAGCTTATCTGCGCATGCTCGGAATGGTAGCGCCACCTGTCAATCGGTTAAACGTGCCGGTCTTCGCGATAGACAACTCTTAAGGCTTTCTATCTCCTCTCTGTTTAAGCTAATCGACGGCTGACTCACGCATGAACTTCCACTAATACTGATATGCCAGGCCTCAACCAATAAACGCGTATCTTCGTTCTTATGCCTGTACAGGATCTCGGTTTTGTCTAACTCGGGCATGCAGCTACAGACCTGGCAGTGCAAGGATAGATTGGACGGCGTCCCATCTGATAGCGACCTTCTGTGTTCAATTAATCTTTTATTAATACAATGCGCAGTTTGCCCTACATAAAAACGTCCGCAGCTAAAAGGAATCTTATAAACTACACCCATGCGACAGTCGGTGAAATTGTTCTTGGCTAGGTGCTTAACCGGACAGATATCCGTTCGCTTCTTACCGTCCATCTGCTCATTTTTTCTATGCACTGCAGCACAAACCCTTCCTAACTTATTGGGAGCCGTAAACACAACATTAACCCCATATTTACTTCCCACTTTCTTAAGCCTGTGCGAAACAGCGTGGATATACGGAATACTCACGACCTTTTTCTTGTTAATGTTACTCTCTGCTACAGCTTTTGTTCCGGTCGAAATCGACTTCTTAAGACGCTCAGCTACTGTGGCTATGGCTAGTCTAGGGTAACCTGCATCTAAGAGGCGCTCGACCTGCGCATTAAAGCTAATGGTCAAACGGTGCACGCACGACTTCGATAGGGCTGACTTTAAACAGGACAAGGCTATTCCGTTTTTTACTACTTTCGAATGCTTGGAGTCAAAGTTTAACAACGGCTTAGATGCTCTAGGGGAATACTGCCAACACACGTGATTCTGCTCAAATGACAAGGAGATATCTAAAAATTGTATTACGTTTCTCTCCGGTAGTTCTTTCGTAAACCTTAGACCATCTCCATTAAGTTTAAATTGATCGCTTACGTAGGTGACGACGGATTAAAAATCATCCTTACTACAAGGTACCAAGTAATCGTCCGCATACCGAAATACCCCAATGATGCGGTCCCCTAAGGCCTCTTTTAAACGGCAGTCAAACTTGCTCAAGTATAGATCACCTAGAATAGGGGCTGCCTTTGAACCTATACAAATGCCTGATTTCTGCACAAACACGCCTTCCCTGTATCCAACTAATGTTGACGTTAAGTACATGGAGAGAATTTCTAGGAAGGTACCTGTGGAAATTCCGCATCTATCTATGAAACCGGACTCCTGCCCTTGTTCTTGAATACATTCTTTCACGCAATTTAGTAAACCTTCATGCGGCAACGAGTAATACAAATCTTCTACATCCATGCTAAACGCTGTGCAGTGGCCAGGATTTTCCTCTGTTAACAACTGAACTAGAGCCTGAGAATTACGTACACGGAAGGGGTCAGAAAAACTTAAGGATGTTAAGCACTTCTGCAAATAGCTAGCTACACAAACTTGCCAAGTCCTTGACTCTGATACAATCGAGCGAAACGGAATTTCTGGCTTATGGGTTTTCGCCGAGAAAATAATTCTAAAGTGAGCAGTTTAGCCTTTTTAACACTGGAAGCTACCTTATCTAGATTATGTTTCAACAGGAGATCGACAGCTCGTTGTTTTACTACAGAAGGTTTCAGTTTCACAGCTCTAAAATTCTTTTCAACAGCTGCTGAGGCTTTATCAGAAAACGTGCTATTCGGCATTATTACAAAACAACCTTCCTTATCAGATAAAACAGGTCGAAGCTTATGTTCCACACAGTAATTTACAACCGGTCGGATAGGGTCAGAGGCCTTAACGAGATCGTTCGAATGCTTGATGCTGGCGAAGCAATCTGAAATACATCAAGACCGTTCAACTTCCGGAATAACCTTTGTTATAGATCGAGGTAAGCTTAAAACGTCAACTTCTTTTAGGTTAGGATGAAAACAGTACTTAGGGCCTAATGCTAGAATTTTCTTGTGGTTCTCGTCCAAAACGGCGTCTCCGAGAATCATTACCTTTTCCGACGGCGATTTAGTAGAAAAAGAATTCCTCTTACTTTGCAGTAGATCCGGTAGCTTCGTCCTCCACAAAGAATCCGCGTGCTGCTCGGAAACTCTCAACCAATTGGCGCAAGTGCGGTTCCTTTGACGGTCTCCCCGGATGGCGCAGCTGGCTTCTAAACATTGGCGATAAAATCTGACTTGCCGCCATGATTCGGCTGAAATAATCGCGCAAATCCTGTTCGCGTGTCCCGTAGAAGGAAGAAGAAAACCGCACAACATCTGAATTTCCATCGGAATGATATTATTGCGTTTGAACCGCGACATAATTCTAGCGCGAAACATACATATAGCAATTAAAGAGGCTAAAGAAGCAGGATTGCGCAGATAAGTAGGAGAACACGGAAAAGGGCTCAGGGTACTAGAAATGAAGTTCAAAAGGACAGAAAGTTGAGCGAGTTGGTAACAGTCCATAATCAAAAGAAGAGGCGTGCAGGACACGGACACAAGGAGAGCAGTGAACAACACGAACGCCGACTAACAACTGATGCACAACACAGAGGCGAAAAAGAAAGAAGACACACAGCTTATCTGCGCATACTCGGAATGGTAGCGCCACCTGTCAATCGGTTAAACGTGCCGGTCTTCGCGATAGACAACTCCTAAGGCTTTCTATCTCCTCTCTGTTTAAGCTAATCGACGGCTGACTCACGCATGCACTTCCACTAATACTGATATGCCAGGCCTCAACCAATAAACGCGTATCTTCGTTCTTATGCCTGTACAGGATCTCGGTTTTGTCTATCTCGGGCATGCAGCTACAGACCTGGCAGTGCAAGGATAGATTGGACGGCGTCCCACCTGATAGCGACCTTCTGTGTTCAATTAATCTTTGATTAATACAACGCGCAGTTTGCCCTACATAAAAACGTCCCTAGCTAAAAGGAATCTTATAAACTACACCCATGCGACAGTCGGTGAAATTGTTCTTAGCTAGGTGCTTAACCGGACAGATATCCGTTCGCTTCTTACCGTCCATCTGCTCATTTTTTCTATGCACTGCAGCACAAACCCTTCCTAACTTATTGGGAGCCGTAAACGCAACATTTACCCCATATTTACTTCCCACTTTCTTAAGCCTGTGCGAAACCGCGTGGATATACGGAATACTCACGACCTTTTGTTGTTAGTCGGCGTTCGTGTTGTTCACTGCTCTCCTTGTGTCCGTGTCCTGCACGCCTCTTCTTTTGATTATGGACATTTTGTAAGTTCGTTGTGATGAAGACGATGATTGTGGGCTAGTTTAGGAAAGGACGCTAATTTCTGCTGCCCATGTCGGGAGCACGGCTAAGCGTCCGTGGGGGTAGGCGAAACGGAGTGAAAGAGATAAGAAGAAGAGGAACGTCGTAGTGGAGGGCTGCGGAAGTTTAGACCACCTGGGGTTCTTTAACGTGCCCTGACAGCGCACAGTACACGGGCCTCCGGCATTTTCGCCTCCATCGAAAATACGACCGCCGCGGCCGGGTAAGTTCGTTCTGATATTCACCTTCTCGTTTATATTTACGTGCTTTTTTTTTCTTTTCTTTTTGTCGCACAACTTCAAAGCACGTGCGCACAGGAAACGACCTTGCCATGCGCTCTGAACGCAGTGACAGTGAGTAACTGCGACAAGGCAGCATGGAAATTCTGCCCCCCCAGTTTCTCATTAGCGCCACTCGTATACCTGCATGGTGTCGCGTTCCGGCAAACCTCACGACCTTGGAGTCGAGGCTAAGGTATGCGCAACGTTTTCAAAATGAAGCACCATACAGCAGTGGCTTCGAGACCAAAAAGAAAGGTCGCGCAGAAAACCACAAAGATAGCACGATTTAGAGACGTCCCAAACGATTTCCACATCTCCGAAAACCCTACAAACAATATCGCCTTTCTTTTCATTCTCCCGGCTCTCGAGCCCCCCTCTAGTTAGTAAAGAATCAATGGCAACGGTCTAGTGCAACGAGTGTCGCTAAATATACGCTTTACCCCGCCGCGGTAGTCCAGTGGCTGTGATGACACTGGGCTGCTGACCCAGAGGTTGCGGGATCGAATCCCGTCCGTGGCGGACGCATTTCGATGGGGGCGCATTGCTGAAGCCGGTGTGCTGCGCGATGTCAGTGCTCGTTTAATGGGGTCCTGAAAAGAATGCGGAGCTGTCCGGTTGTAATTTTCGCTGCTTCGCGAAGCATTCGACATGCCTATATTTTGGCGCAATAGTTAGTGTACGTTTAATAACGACCGTTTGAAGTTTCAGCTTTCTTGTGCCCCCGAAACGACCATGCGACACCACAGGCCGGCATAGGTACTATTAGTGCCGTGTCATTGACGTCAACTCAACACATGTAAACTTGTAAACGTATCGTTAACTTTCGTTTCCTCTAAAATAACAGATTTATATAAAGGAAGCACTTGGAAACCGTGTGGTGCCGATCACAGGAAGCAAGGCTGGACCACGGTTTGTTTTTTCACGGTTTCCGAGGAAGCGCCAGTCTTGGAGGGCAAGGTAGCGCCAAAGATGAGGTCAGCTGCAGAGTTGGGGAGAACGCGCGCACGGAATTCAAAACAGCGTTTCTTATAGTTCTAAATTAACCCAGGCGATGCAACGAAGCAGCGTATATTACACATCGGATGACCGGGATTCAGAATTCACATATCGTACAAAATTTTCAGAAAACGTAGCCTTCCACTACGACGTCTATTGTAATCATATTGTGGTTCTCGGATGTAAGGCCACAGACATCATTGTTATAAATGCAGGCGACATAAGGGCTGTAGGAGCAGCTGCAGCGGCTACAAGACATACTTTTTTTTTCGAATACACTCATCTAGCTATACTTCCTCTGACACGCTTCTCCCTTTGTGTGCAGTTCATAGTCCACGGTATCGTGGTCTCTTCGGTAAGCTTCAGATCTGCGTAGGCATAAAACATCTGCTTCCAAGCATCGCAACGTTACCAATTATCGTGCAGATCCCTGCGCGTTTATATACAGAAACTTGTGGGAGATTTCGAGCTTGTCAAAGAGACAGACGGGCACGGATGAAAGCCAAGTTATTGAAAACTCTGCCGATTGAAAAATCCGTGCTTTGTCAGGAAACTTGCGCATCGAATTCAGAAACGAAAAGACAAACACAGCATTGCGAGGAAATAGGACTAGTCGATAAATCAAAAACGTTCGCTTGATATTTTTTAAGTGGTTGTAAGCAGAAAAGGCACGTGTGTCATCATATAGTTCCCTTCGTAATTGTACCAGTAATTTCTTATCGTAATTTCTTCGCTTACGTTCTTTTTTATGTTTTGTGAAGTGAAATAACGCATTTCCAGCACGTGTATTCGTGCATTCAACTATCGTCTAAAAGAATTCTAAGAAGACTTAAGGGATCATGTGAGGTGTCTAACGTTTGTCATGACGACTAGCTCATTCATCTATAGTGTGATTAGTGTTCCTAGAGGGGCACTAGAGAGCTACTAGAGTGCTAATAATGTGCTTCTAGAGTGAATAGTTTCAGCGCAGTGTAACAACTGTATTATCGGCGTACACCACTACACAATACAGCTCGCTCTTTTCACAGCGCGTTCGAGCGGACAGCAGAATGTGACGTGAGTTCACATATGTTGTGATGTGACCTCTCCTTCCGAATATGGTCTATACAGAAATTTCGCGGAATGGTGCTTCGATCTGTCATCCCTGTATACTGAAGATTTCTCGTGTTCCTGCGCTGCGGGCATGTGAAAAGTCTGGGGCAATTACTTTCAATTGTAGAGAACTAAGCGACCCGGGATGTATGTCGATGTATCTAACAGTCGTTCCCAATGATAGATCAAAACCAAACATGTTTTTGCTCTACATTTTATTGCATTTAAAAATTGCAATAACTCGCACTAAAGCGTAGAGTCATCTCGTATAAACAAGCATAACACTCAGCAATTCCATACGAAACACACACACACACACACACACACACACAGAGAGAGAGAGAGAGAGAGAGAGAAGCACATTCTTGTCACATTACAACGCTCAAGTTAACACAACGTCCACTCGAAAGACAAATATTGTGAATATTGTGTTGGCGTGGACGTACATAACGCAGCAAAGTAAGGTCAACGTAAACACGTGCAGTGACCCTTTTATAGACAAACTGTTGCCGTTCTCAATACTTTCCAAGGATATCACTCCATATATAAAGCACTTTCTATGCGATTAGTGTTGCTGCAGACAACGCTTCACGTTTTCTAAATGTTTACGCATACTTTTGCGTAGGCAGCACAACTGATGGAAGATGTTGTGAGGCTCCTCTTATGGTGTTTCTATGAAAGCCAAACCGTTTTCCTCACCCGTGACAAATTCACCTCGTTGAAGCTTTTGTGTGTACATACCTCAGATGTTGGCCAATCGCCAGGAGTCTTACCCTCTTTCTTCCCCTGCCGCACGCAAGATAAATTTCCTGACGGCACGACCTGTGCCCAAAAAAAACGACGGTTAGAGAACCAAAATTACGCGTCGTCACGGACTCGCGTCTGTTTTACGTTGTTCGCAAGCCACGCACACTTTATCGCTGCCAGCGCGTCTTCAAGTACGCTTATATTTCGCAAGGTTTCCCTCAGAGAAGCTTCCTTGAAGACGCATACGTTGCCAGGCAATGTACAGCGAGCATATATGCTCACATTCTTTTTTCCCCTGTCCGTTGAGAAACCACCAACAGTGTGAATGACCGACGGCAATATCACAACAGTCTGGAGGAAAGGATTTGCCTAAAGCATTGCAAAATTATATATCTTCAAGGTCGTGTGACTTACCCTTCAGCGGAACTTACGCACTCTACCGTTCCAATAGGTGGGTGGGAACGCGGTATGATATACCGCGCTCTCGGAGACGATATTCCTGTGAGAATGCAGCGCAGGGAAACCTTTTCTAAACGTTCCTTAAATGCGCGCGTTATGAGATCGCGTGTGACCGAAATTCCTATACATTGTGTCGTCTCTCACGGCTGGCGCCTTCTTTGTGGCATTCGTAACGCCTGTCTAACTTAATATAATTTGTACTGTATACCGACAGCCAGGCACGTAGCCAGGATTTTTTTCGGGGTGGGCCCAAAAGCATCATCATCATCATTTATTCACTCTTAAAGGCCCTTTTCGGTGTATTACATAAGGGGGGGGGGGGGGGGGGGGGGGGGGACAGGAGCATCAATAACAGCATGGTCATTATTATACACTGAAAAAAAAAAACTTGCCCGGTAATATAGAAGGTGCTCAATTATTAAACGAGAAAGAGAACAGAGTGGAATGCAGCCCAAGATGCGGGTTAATCCGAGATGGAAAGCAAGTTTTTTGACACTACAGTAAAGCTAATGCGTGTGCACGAGAAAGAATACTTTCTAACCAAGTAATCTGGACGAAGAAGGGCCATACAGAGTCAGTGACGAAAACAGGAGCGACAAAAAAAAAGAAAAAAGCAATGCAAAGGAATCAGGCGCCCACTTACGGATGTGCAGGAAATAAAAAAATATTTGTCAGACGCTTTCTCTACCCAATTTCTCACACTTTGTCTCCACTACAGGCGTGCGAGAAGAACGTGGGTCACCTTATGGCAGCAATTCATAAAAGAAAGAACAGACATATTCGCGAAAGCAATTTTATTGAACCACAAAGAACCAAAACACGGTTGCTTTCATGAAACAAAAGATGCAGAACGCTAAGATTCTTTTTAGGAAGCAGTATTAAAGAATGACATTGCGAGTGGTTTTACAGTATAGTAAAAGTCATTGCAAAAGAGAAAGAATGGCCATGCAGCTTGGCCGAAAAGAGTGGTTCACGCTGCAATTTTCATGCGTCGCGGTTTCTCTATAAACACAGCGATAATTTCGTCGACACTGGCTTGCATCCGGCGAATGGACATTAGAGCCAGACCATTAAGCCGCCCTTGAGCTGTTTGGCTCCTCAAATATGTTTTTACTCTTTTCAGTGTCGAGAAGCTGCGTTCTGCAGCAGCTGTACTTACCGGGATTGTCGCCCGTATCTTGAGTGTGTGAACGTTCGGCAAGAGGGCTTTGTCGCATTCAGGTGAAGCGTCTGTCGCAGAGCGGGGAAGTTCCTCCTCTTGCATGGCTTGCCATTTAGTTTTCCAGATTTCCCATGCACCTTTTAGCGTAACGATGTGCGCTGTTGTCATATCTCTGAGGTAAAAATCGATGGCCGGCTGAACAGATTCAAACTTGCCCTTGCAGGCGTGCTTTGGCAACACAAATTGCAGACCTTGCAGTGTTTTCCGATGGTTTCCAAAGCGCCGTTTGAGGGAAGCTTTCAGGTAATGTATCTATGGAATGAACGTGGCTCGCCTGTAGTACCCTTCCGCAGAACTACAAGCGACCCTGGTTACCTTGTTTTTTTACCCTTTTTACTCCTTCCGCCACGCGGATGCCTGCCCCCACGACATAGGCGGTGGAAGAAGGGTGGTGGGGTTCGCAGAGGTGCCAGGGGGATAGAACGGGTTAATGGGTCGTCGAAGCCGTCGCTTTCCATACAAAAGTTCCCTTTTCCAAGCTTTCGGTTAGCTTCCGCCGTCCGGTCGTGGAAGAACTCTGCGTCTGTGGCAAAGCAAAGCCGTACGCGTGCGTGTTCCCACGCCGCGCAGCTATCAGTTAAATAAAGCACCTGAATGCTCCCTAAGTTGCCGCCACTACGCGACTGCATAAATGACGCCCACAATATACCGCCTGCTAGCTCTGCAGCAACAAAGACACCTCTCCTCTCGTTAAGAAATACCTCAGGGAATCCACCGGTGGAGTCAACGCTATCCTTTTCTGTATGTAGATCTGTCATTCTTTGCACTGTTCCTTGAATCAATCCAACTACCGAGCGCCCTGACCGTGGATGAGAATCCTCGTTTCGCGCAATATAGCCATGGTTGCTTTTGGCCAGAAAACCTGACACAACCAACCAAACACCTTCCTAAACATAACTGATGCGACGAAGAAAAGTCGTACGAAGTACGGGCAGATAACAGTCGTTTTCTCTGGTTTCGGAGCTGTATGGCAACGTTTTGTTCGTTCTGGTAATTTCGTTTCAAACAAGCTTGTCTCACATGTATTAAAATGTCCTGCATTGCGCAGTTTTCTGCATTTTTCCGCAGTCACGAAGCAGTAACTGTTTCCGATAATTGGTTTCAGTTGGTATGACCGTTGTGTCAGGAGGATTGATACGGTGGTCGCTATCTTGGGAATGTTCGGCTATCGGTTTGCGATCTGTTGCAAAATTGCAGAGGTCATTCCTGCGCTGTCGAAATGTTTCTTTGAGGTTTTTCGTTTCGCCGATGTATCTCGCATCTAATATTTGTATACAGTGCCTTGGGCTCTCTCCTTCGGTGAACGGCCTTTGGCAATATGTAGAGAACATATGTGTTCGTAGGCTTGTGAGTCACTCGGATGCCTTCTTTTCTGAGAATACGGGTGATGGTTTCGCTAATGCTTCAGACATATGGGAGAGTATGATGTTTCTGTTGTGGTGCTGATTCAGGAGCCGGACGCTGAATTCTCGGCAAGCGTAGCCGTGCTTTTCGAATTGAAGTACTTACAGAATAAAGGTTCTTCGGTAGCTGTTCTTAGTGAATTCCTTGACTATCGTTTGTTTTTCATTTGTTTAACGCGCGGTGCTACTTGTACTTGTGCCTCTATACCCCTGCATTAATGGCTGACTTGACGAATTTCGGGGGGGGGGGGCCTGGACCCCCCTTGCCTACGTGCCTGCCGACAGCCACGCATTTTGCAGCTAGAAAGTACATTACAATTAGTGTTTTTTTTTAATTCTAATCGAATGTGCACAATTTGCGAATTATGAATATTCAGTCCAAAAAAAGAAAGAAGCGATTGCACTTCACGTATACAAGCTACAGCGGGGATGCGACTACAGCTATAATTAAAAGCTCACACAACGCCAGGAAGAACGCGTATTCTTGACATAATAAGTGGATTCATCAAAATATCTTCCATTGTATGTGTGTACGCATGCTCGCACACTGCCTTCTTTTTTCTTTTTATTTAGTGATGCCTTCCTTTCCCTTTTTCTGCTATCCGCACATGTATACGACAGCTAACCAGGAACGATCGTCGTTAACCTCGCTTGCTTGCGTCCCTCTTTATTTTTTTTCTGTACCTCGGTCTATAAACTGCCTACAAAAAGCGGCCCTGCGGCCTATAAATGTAGGCTATAAGGTCAGGCCACGCGACTAAACCGGGCGATCGTCACCGGCCAATAGCGTGGTCTCGCCGCACTTCATTCGAGTACGCGGCCGTGGCGTGATGGACTAACTGCCTTTTCCGCAATCGTTAATCGCCGACGTAATGCGATCGATCGCCTGTGCCTCAGAGCTTATCTACCATTAGCTACAAGAACCCGCGATTCTTTCCTTTGCCTCTCGCGAGTCTGCAACGCGGCCGCAGACTCGCAAGTAGGGAAGGAAAATGGCACATCACTTTATGGTAGCGAAGCTATGAACGATTCAAGCAAATAGACATCATTAGAAGCACCTGTATGCGCCCACTGCGCACGCGTGTGTTGCGGAACCAACGTAAATTGCAGGACAGTCGCAAGTATACCATAACGTACAACTCAATTGTAAAATGTGATGTGTAGCATATAGTATAGACTTGCATAAATCGAGCTCGCCAAGTAGGACAATACTATTTTGTTAATTTCGCGAGATATAGTATAGTCTAAGTGTGCCATCGCTAACTTCGCGGTCACCTTAAAATTATTCCATTAACACCGATGCGTAGCAGTTAAGAAAGCGCTCTTGTAAATAAGAAATACCTGGCGCGGTAGCTTAGCGGCTAAGGCGTCGTCTCGCAAAGTTGAGGTCGCCGGATCGAATCCCGGCCACAGCGACCGCACTTGGAGGGGGGCAAAATTTCAAAAAAGGCACCGATGTACACAATTTAGCTGCTCAAACATTAGGTGGTAAAAACCCCAGGTTGTCAAAATTACTCCGCAGCACTCTACTACTCTGGTCGTGCCTCGTTTTGGCAAGTGAAGTCCCATCAATTATAAAGGGAAGGGCCATTCTGAAAAAAGTGATTAGAAACCACTCGTCCCACCAGGAAGCGGCCGCATCGATTGAACGAAGATCTCGTCGGCGACGGTGTTCCAAGCCCTCCAGAGCCTCGTCACCGCGTCAACCTTGTCCAAAATCACCGCCACCTCTGCCACCCAGGCCACATGCGGTTGGATCTAAGGACAAGCCAGTTTCCAGCAGCGGGACACGTGATGCCTGGCCAGAGCTCCCTAAATTACAGGTGTCCGATGAGCGACGCCAGCCTTCCACAGCAAAGGACATTTCCTCTCTGCCTTATAAATTAACGCAGGAGGACAAACACGTCGTAGCCATCATCAGCTCACTGGCGTGTGCTATTCGCGTCCGCCTGGATAAGATGCAGACGCCGACTGCTCGAAGCGCGTTGCAAGGGCTGGATGCTATCGGTGCAGTTCTAGCAAGCCTACAGAAGTCCAGCACTTGAGAACTCTAACGCCAGCACGACGGCTCTTCAAGGTCAACTTTTATAACTTTAACGACACTGCAATATATTTTGTTCGTCATTGTCTTATTTTTCTTTAATTTTTTTTGCTCTCTATCTTCCAGAACTTTCCCTCCCCTTCCCCCTTCCCCAGCGCAGGGTGGCCTACCAGGCTCAGCCCAGGTTAACCTGCCTGCCTTTCTTCTTCCTTTCTCCTCCTCCTCCTCCTCCATCAATTATTATTATTATTATTATTATTATTATTATTATTATTATTATTATTATTATTATTATTATTATTATTATTATTATTATTATTATTATTATTATTATTGAATTAACAAAAGAACCAGATATCAAAATGCAGCGCGTGTGTTTAAAAGTTCTCTTTGGTGTCTATGAAGCATATGAACATGCGTATTGTTGAGACGCTCCAGAAATGATACCGTGGACGCTAAACCGCTAAACAATTGTGGCTCTATCAGCGAAAACTATCAATCTGAGTAAGAGCGATAACGGAAGGAACCGACAACGACCGATCGACCGTAATGTGTGAGGGGTGTAACGAGCCACAAGAAACATAACCCTTGGAGTATGCGCAAGCAAGCGAATGTAAGTAAGTACCGATCTCACAATATGAAACACGTACGCATAAGTATATGGCTTATGCATTTTGCGTTGCAATATCACGCACCGTGCATGCAGCTCCTCCAAGGTCATCCCTGTACTCGACTGCAGAAGAACTGGGCTATTATAAGGTCACTAGCATGTCCACCGCGGCAAGAATTCTTTATATGCTAATGAAGCGTGGCCGTTAACGCCAGAAGCGTGCATACCTACAGCTTCCATGTGACATACTATAAGCAGAGAGCACCGACGTGACCTCCACTGAGGTCAGGAATTTGAATGCAAGTGTCAGTTTGTCGCATACAAGTCACACATCTCAAGGCAAACATAAAGGAACAACCGCATGCAGAACGTGCATCCGGCGCTGCAGAGCAGTCATGCGTGTGTTCAGGCACTGCAGCTAAAGAGAATCCATGTGCTCTTGCGGAGGATGGACAGGAATTGAACGAGAATGAAGCCGTCAGACACCTGTTCTCCGAAGGGTATTACGTTTGAACGGTTTCAGCAAGTATCTAACAAGTTTCAGCAGCGGACTACCATAGCAGCAGGCTGGGGTAGGGTACATTCCAGGGTGATTTTCGTGGCGTAAAGGAGGGCAGAGAAAGGTGCCTGTTTTTCCAGAGCGGAAACCACATTATTTGGCAATGCAAGAATCGCTTCCGTCATCGTAAATATTTCGACAGTCAGAAGCTCTAGGCTGCCATACACAGCTACAACCCAAAACTTCAGGAGGCTGAGGTAGGCTGAGGTGGTAGAGGAGGCCCACCACAAGTATAGGATCACCCGCCTTCGTGTCACGGCCCTCTCATTTTAAAAGAAAATAAATAAATTTATTTCTCTCTTTCTCTCTCTCATCAACAGAGGACGCACTGCGCGTCGTAGCATTATGTGCAAATGGAATATTGACCCAGCCGGCGCGGTCAGAATCATATACCTGCTGAATCCAATAATATTCCAATCATATTAGGGAGTAAACTTGCAATAAAGAGGTTTAAAATTGAAAAATTTTGTTTTAAATCTCCTTGAATTGCAAGCACTGGAGGTCACGAGAGACGTTGGTGCATATAACAAATGGGGCAAGTGCTTGGCCGGTATAACAGAATCAAGGGCCAGTGTTGTGTAGGCGTCATGGGTAACTTGACAACATAGAAATAGCGGTTTAATAAAGAAGTCGGAATAAAGATGGGCAGAATACAAGAGTGCCACAGACGCAAGACGTCGCTAGAGATATAAATTACGTAAGTTGATGCGTTGTTAGTAATTGTACTTCATGTGTTTCAGCTAAACTGTCGTTCGGTCGAGTAGTAATTTCCTGTTTCCAGCTGGTGCGTGTTCAAATGCGGCGTTAATTTCGCACAGACGTGTGCAGTGCTGCACCGCACATATGTCCACAGATTGATGATTGATGTTTGAGGTTTTACGTCCCAAAACCATGATTTGATTATGAGAGACGTCGTAGTGGGGGTCTCTGGAAATTTCGACCACCTAAGTCTCTTTAACGTGCACTGACATCGCACAGTACACGGTCCTCAACATTTCGCCTCCATCAAAATGCAAGCAGCCGCGGCCGGGATTCGATCCCGCGACCTTCGGTTCAGTGGCCGAGTGCCACAGCCACTAGACCACCGTGGCTAGACGGCACGCAGGAACCGTGCAAGTGGTAGATTATTGTTGAATATCCGTAATAGCGTTGTTGTATCAGCACCTGCAGGCGTAGTTACAATATCAGTGTATACGTTTTTTATTACAATACTCATATAAAGTAACATGCTAGACTATAGCAAAAGAGAGTTGAGTTTCAGCAGCAGCGAGAACAGAAAACAATACTTTTTCTGTGAAAGAAAAAGAAGGAAACAATATAAGTGACAAAGCATAAAAAATGATAATCATCAGTTAACGGATCACGTGGTCACTTCATAGCCTCATTTTAACACAAAAAGGCCATCGTTGAAAGATGAATATGCGCCTGTAGTCTCCAGGTTCCTGCAGCGTCATCATCGCGTTCAGTAATCGAAGTACCGCGCGTGCGCACACAGTCTCAAGAAGATAACGCGCAGAGATCAAGGAACTCTGTTTTACAAATGTTACCCTCGCTTTCAAAGAAACCACTGCTAGTATAGACGCTTCAAGTGGCAGGATTCTCATTTCACAGAAACACAGGAGGCGTTGAAAAAAAACATGCGTTTCTGAGGTTTTACGTGCTGCAACCAGGCCATGATTATCAGGAATGCCGTATAGAAGAGGGCTCCGCAAATTTCGACCACCTGAGATCTCTTAACGCGCACTGAAAACGCGCAGCACACGACCCTTCAGCGTTTTCGCCGCCACTGAAAATACGACCGCCCCGGTCGACATCTAACCAGCATCCTAGCGGTCACCAGCCGAGCACTATAGCCACTGTACCACGGTGGCGAACGCGCTGGAGAAACAGCGGAGACCGCATGTCCAGATGAAAAAAAAAAAAAAAGAGGGAGAGAGAGAATAATGAAGTAGGATGTAAGCCATAAAGAGTAAATTGTGCCGTTCCACCTATGGACGTGAAACTAATTTCCGATAAGAGCTGTACAATTTCAATGAGCCAGCAGCACCAGCTCTAAATTGATCAATGGTATTATGGGGGTTTTCAGACAGCAGCTGATACTACGGCCTTTTGACATGGCAAGGACGCGATCCTTCCTTGCTCTTCCTTGTCCAATCCATGGCCTTCGTTCCTCTAGCCTTGCAAAATCGAAACGGCTACACTGCGTCCAATACCTCGCCAGAAGTGCGTTCCCTCTGGTTCCCGCTCTGTCTGTCTTCAGGATTCCTGCATCTCAAGCATGCAAATCTGGATTTAACGAAAAAAAAAAAAGAGGACTTTCAGCCAGGCCGTGTCGGGTTGAGTTCTTAGTGCGCATAAAGCCATAAGCGTTCCATCCGGTTTGGCGGAATTCCCGGTGCAGCCGGCGCCGAAGCGTGCTGTCAGCATTCTAGGCAAAGCCGGACAAGACCAATGTGTACACACACATACACACATGCAGGGCCGGCGGTCAGCGTGTTTCACGTGACGGCAGCCAGCCCTCTGCAAAATCCAGTTTCAACCGGAACGCGACCGAGCGCCTGGGAGCTTATATATATATATGTCCGCAGCGAGGAGCAGCCGCCAGCCTTTCCTCTTCCCGGTTTCTTTTCCCATCGTGCGATAACTCTTACTGGACAGACAAGCCTTGAGGGAAAAAAAGAAGAAAAAGAGAAAACAAGGACTAAGCTGAATGCACTGCTCTCAGCACTGCGGTGTTTGCTTCTTTCATTCATTGATTTTCCGCATTCGTTTTCGTTGGTTTATTACTTCCAATATCATTTCTTTCAATGTGCCTCCTCCCGGTCTGTACAGTATCAGTCATAATGAGCGCGTGCCATCAGTAACGAAATAATAATAATTAATAATAATAATAATAATAATAATAATAATAATAATAATAATAATAATAATAATAATAATAATAATAATAATGTAGCGAAAAGTAACGAACCCTATAGTGGGGCACGCTCTCCAGTGTCATCTAGTGGGTCTGGCCCTAACGCGCATTGCTCGTGCTTCGCCGCTCGCTCTCAGGGCTCGTGCCTTCAGCCGTTGACCAAGCTACTGGTCGGGCCTTACGCCAGAGAGAGAGACAGCAAACATTTATTTTAACGAAATGAGGGATCTTCCTCGTAGGGTGGAGCCCTCAGTTCAGGGCCCATTGGCTCGCGCCACTCCACGAGCTCGCTGGATCAGCCGACTCTGCTCCTGCGGCGCTGAGCTGGTCAGCGCAGTCTCCCAGGAGGAATGTGATGGTGATGGGATAGGGGAACAGCCCGGTGGACATGCATTCACACGTGCAGTGATAAACTGTGGGCTCCGCTCCACAGTAGGGGCAGTATGAGGGATATTGTGTGGGATGAAAGAGGTGTAGGGTGAAGAGACATGGGAAGGAATTAGTCTGTAGTTGCCGCCACGCGACAGCTTCCTCCCGGGTAAGGGAATGGTGTGGTGGGGGGAAATAACGTCGGCTTTGTCTGTAATGTTCTAGAGTGTCAGCGTAGTTCAATGGTTCTGTTGGTGCGTCGTCTGGATTGGACAGCTCTTCCGATGGTGCCCGGTTTGTGAGCTCTCGGGCTACCGCATTAGCGCGTTCATTGCCATGGAGAGAGGCGTGCCCAGGTGTCCAAACGATACGCACCCTGTGTAGTAATGAGGGGTGTAAAGATGTCAGAATACGGTGTGTGTACGGTGTCACCATTCCTTGTGCTATGTTCCTGCAGGCAGTTTGCGAGTCAGTGACCACTGTCGTAGGTTCGTCCCGTGCTGGTAGGAGAGAAGCATGTACAATAGCCAGGGCGACAGCCGCCTCTTCCGCCATGGCACTGTCGTTAGTGTTAAGCGTGGCCGAAACGCTTACAGTGTCAGGTGTTGTCTACTACGACAAGACACATGGCCTGTCTTTGTGGGTACCGTGCCACGTCAGTATAGAGGACCGGCGTATCAGAGGTACCATCGCCTAGAACGCGCATTAAAGCCTGAACCCTTGCACGTCTCCGGCCTTTATGACGGTCAGGATGCATATTTCGTGGAATGGGGGCCACCTGAATTTTGCTTCGAATCTCGAGTCCAAGGTTCTTGCGTTCTTGTAGCGCTTTGTTCAGCAGGGTGTATCCCAACCGGGAGAGAATATCAGTACCTTGCCGTGTTCGTTGGAGGCGTTGAATTTGACTGTTCAGGTGGCCTTCCACCAGTTCTTGGATGGTGTTGTGGACCCTAAGTCGCAGTAGGAGCTGCGTTGACGCGTATTGGGGTAGTCCCAGAGCCGCCTTTAGTGCCGTGCGAAGGAGGGCGTCCATCCTGTTCGTCTCAGTTTGAGTAAGGTTGTGGTAGGGAAGGTGGTAGGTGAGTCTGCTAATCACTAGAGCTTGCACAATTCGGAGGGTGTCTTTTTCGAGAAGCCCATGTCGGCGGTTTGTAATGCGCCTTATCATGTGCGTTACTTGGGCAATTTGTTGGCGTAGTAGTTGGACAGTCTTCAATACGCCAGCCTTCAATAAACGCCTTTACAATAATAATAATAATAATAATAATATAATAATAATAAGTATAATAATAATAATAATATAATAGCAGCAGCAGCACCATATTGGACGCAAAACTGTATTTGCCTGTTCTAGATCAGCGGCCCCGCACCCGTCTAACTCAAGACCAGAGTCAAGTAGAGCATGGAAGCTTTCTAGCATTGAATTTTCATTACGCCTAAGCCAACAGCTATTAGGTTTATTTATTTATTTATTTATTATTTATTTATTTATTTATTTACCTCTCGAAGGTAAAGGCGTTGCAAATGCAACGGCAACACTCGGCAAATACAACACTGCGAATACAGTGAGTAACAAGGAAAAACAGGCCTTTAATTAGACAATGTTGCTTTGCCCTTCGCGAAAATGTTGATTATCGGTGATTGACGATATTTCGGCAGGAAGGTGGTTCCATTCGATTACTGTACCCGGCAATAGAGATTCGGGAAATGTTTTCGCTTTAAAAGACGGTGCACCTACCTTACGGCGATGATAAATGCGATCAGACGTATACTGCGGTGATAGAGTAAATTCATCGGGAAGGGTGGAATGGCAATGTATCCTGTGTAACAAGTGCAAACAGGCGCTTTTTCGTCGTGCACATAGCGATGCAAAATTAAAGCGAACATCAAGCCTCGTAGTTCCTAATAAATGCGAGAATCGTGAATTATTGTTTTTCTCCTAGTTTCTGCGTTAGGCAACGAAGGGTGCGTGATTTGAAGAAAATTATTTGTTTGTATGTAGTCCGAAAGTTTTTTTTAACTATTTAGGTGTGGATACTTGAACGGGTTGTGATGTTTAAATAATTAGCGAATAACAAGTGGATGTGGAATGAACGACCTCGAGCAATGAAGCCAGATTTCGGAAGTTGCAGTATGTGTGGGAAACAAGCCTTCAGTAAGCACATACATACATACATACATACATACATACATACATACATACATACATACATACATACATAATACATACATACATACTACATACATACATACATACATACATACATACATACATACATACATACATACATACGCACGCGCATGCTGCAAGTATTGCGTCTGGGCAGTTACGTCACAGTAGTAGTTACGGCTTACATACGCGACGTGACGCGAAATGCGGGTTTCACATTCTGACCAGTAATACGCAACCATCACGAGATGTCAGATTGCTCGGAGCTGCTTTATGCAAGGGTGCACCGTGAGAGTTATCACTGAACTAGTCGCTGTCAATTACCGTGCTCATGGTTGCTCGGGGCTACAGCGCAAATTGCACAGTGAATTACAGTGCTCAGCCAACGCTCGGGATTGCATGTCTAAGCTCTGTTGTGCAAACGGAGCGCAAATTTCGAGATAGCAAGCTTTAGGAGTTGCAAACGAGATAAAAAACTAGCCGACATTTTGAAACATTTGTCGTCCAGATGCGCTACAACACACACTGTCGCTCCAGCTGATACTTGACCGAAAGTCTTCCGCTAGTGAAGATTATCTTAAGTAGGATTGTTGCCCTTGCAGCACTCCTAGCAGGTTAAGGGCCCTATCGTGGGTCCTTAACCTGAACTTCAATCAACGTCGGAATTAATTCGCTGCACAGTTAACAAAACGGTGTTTCTTGCTTTTATGCGTCCTTTACTACGCGCACCACGTAACTGCAGGAACACAGACCTGCAGTATAGCTTGTGAGGCGACGTCTGCATACCCAAGCAGCACTGTGCTCGAGACAAAAAGGCTATTCAAGGACAAAGTAAAATAATATATCAAACAGAACGAGCAAGCGTGCAGTAACTGTACTCGTTATAATGCACATTGTTCGAATGTACCGCGAACAGTTCTGCACTTGGTTCTGCTCGAAAGCGGCCCATTCTTTCTGTGAACCATAATAGCACTTATTGCCACTGTTCTTTCTTTGCATTATGAGCGATACTTCGAGTTCTTTTCCCTTACCCTCTGGCTTTTCTTTCTGTCCCGAGAGAGTCGGATGGTTCGTGCGGTTAGTATTATAAATGGAGGTGGAAAAAAGAAGAAAGGAGCAGCGCCACGCATGCACATGCATGCGAGCACAGGCATAACGTGAACATGCAGCAGCCAAGACTAGCTTATTTTGTCTTGGGCATATGCGTGCTCTAGTGTAGTTGCAAAGGTTGATAGTTAAATCTTGTACACGTGTGTGGAGAACAACGGCACGAAGCGGAGAATCCGATCGCGAGCCCTGTCTGGGGTTCAAGTAGCAGGGCTGGCCGTCGGGTTCGGGAACCTCGTTAAAACGGCGGCGCCCTCTGCGAGCGCATCTCCGCGTAATCCTCTTAAACGTCGTCGTTGGGAGAAGATTTGCGCCGAACGCCGTCGCATAGTCGGGCGCAACCCGTTGGGGAGGAGGATGAAGCGTTAAGAAAGCGGTGTCCAGTGTCGCCTCCGCTATGCCCTTACAATCTTTCGTGCGCAAGAAAGAAAAAAAAAATGGTGCGGATACTGAGAGTTCCTTCTTTCAGTGCGCCGGTGTTCCTTTCATCGAGATGGCTTTTCTTTCTTGTTCTTGTTGTTGTTTCAGGCGAACCAAAGCCTTTCCGCAGTACACCGAACTCAATGGTGAGCCGTTCGTGTCGAGTTCAGGAGTGCTGCTGACTGTTGGGCAATGCCCTTTTGTATAAACCCGAGAGAACAATCCTTCTTTCAAAGTTTCAAACTACCATGCGTGTAGGGTTAACTCCACATGACCTGCACACTAACAAGAACATGTAGAGGTCGCCGCTCTCTAGGCAAATTTCTAAAGGATTGATTTGTTTTGTTTTTATCTCAGAAACATTTTCAACATCATATTTCCTCTATACTGGTGAAACCAACGAAAAAAAATGTGTCGTAATTGAGGTTGTCATAAAGAACACGTCCGTTCTGTACCGCTTTTATAGCGCTTACGTTCGAAATCAAATCTCGCAGGTTGTGCTTTGTGAGGTCTTCTTTCTGTCAAGTGCGGCTTTTTTTTTGTAGTGAGTATGCGGCGTATACGTACTCTGAGAACGCCGCATGGAAGCTTATGCGTCGAAAAGTTTGCTCTGTCCTGCCGTTCGTTCAAGCACCCTGCGTTGCAGAGTCTTAATATTTCTCACAATGAACGCAAACAGATGATGATGGCTGCAAACAACATATTTCGTGCGACAAAGCACACACGGACGCGGTTACTCTCCAGGGGCTAATATCTAGATCGGGAATGCGGCACCGTGACGTGCTTAATTAACCTGTTCGGAAGGCTAGATCTACCGTCGAGGTATTCGACCTCAATTTGTTCTAAGAGATATACTGGGGTTCTAATTTACCCTTCCAAAAAGCGCACCTGTTACAGGAACAACTTCAATAGGAACACAGAGGCAGACTTTAGCAGATCTTGGGAAAGGGTATCTCCGACGTGATTCCAGTCTTTGGAGCCCTGCTAAGCAGACCTGACTTCACAAATCATTGGCTTCACTTTCGCAGTTTCATGAATTTTGTAAGTAAAAAAGTTAATAAATATATAACGCGACCACAAAAAGGTGAATTGAAACGAAAGCGAAGATTTAAGAGAAAGACAGGGATCGAGAACTCTAAACCGTTGATTTCTCCTCTGAGTCATCACGCTGTGACTTCCTCACATTACGGCGCCTCAACAAACATTTCGTTACGCAGCATTAGAGAGATGGAATTTAAGGTCAGCTAGTCATTTATTACAATTACAGCAAATACATTTCCAAGACATTCGGCTGCTTACACAACGCCCCAGCGTTGACGAACGGACAGTTGCTGCCTTGCTCACTCGCAGGAGCTGCCAACCGGATCTTTGCTCCGTTCTATCACACTACTTCGGATTACATCAAGTATAGACCGACGAAACCTTTCTTCAGTTTCTAATATGTGGCGCATATTGCACAATCGTTAACATCGTTATTATTTCTGTTATCTTACTGCTGACGTATTATCCGTAAAATTGGCCGGGACTCGGCTTTCTCTGAAAGTAAAGTTGATTGACTTGTGGGGTTTAACGTCCCCAAACAAGCTCTGATTATGAGAGACGCCGTAGTGGAGGGCTCCGGAAATTTCGACCACCTGGAGTTGAGCGTGCACCTGACATCGCACAGCACACGGCCTCAACATTTCACCTCCATCGAAATGCAGCAGCCGCGGCCGGGATTCGATCCCGCGACCTTCGGATCAGCAGCAGAGTACCATAGCCAGAATAGACCACCGTGGCGGGGGCCTTTGAAAGTAAAATGTGCCGCATAATAAAAGAAAGTAACTGTTTACTCACGAGAGGGCCCTTTCTTCTCGCTCGCTCATTTTGCGCTGCTTTAGAATGAGCTGAGCCTTCGCGTACGTACCTCGCGGCGATTTTCTGAGTGGCAGTCAGCATAATGCTGTCTGGGTTGAACGACATCGTTCCGTCTCCCCAGGGCTGTTGCATGCCTCTGCGCCCCTAAATCAAGCATCCAAGGTCAAATCGTCACCGCCGTCAAAGACCGCGAGACCAAGCTGTCATTACGTGATGGTGGCCCAGACGTGGCAGACAAGAAAAACAGAGAGTTGAACTCCGCCGGCACAATAAACAACCGCGATATTGCGAGAAGCGGAACGACAATGCGATGAAAAAGAAAAAAAAGCGTGGAGACCTGAAAGGAAACAGAAAACTAAGCACCCTTGACTGCATGGAGGCGATAAGACGCCGCGCTAGCAGAAGCGAGTGAAGATAAATCGTCGGAACAACGAAGCGTGGCGTCGATGAGGAGCGCAGAGTCTTGAGCCGCCGCGACACAACATTAGAGAGCGCCGCCTCAGGAGTTCAATACACCGTGGGGGGTAGAGTCGTCTATGCGGAGGAAAGGGGGGAAAAGGGTGCCGCATTATAGCGCGTATAACTCGACGACGTTTTATGGTGCTGTAGCTGTTTGCGGCTATTTCATCAATTTACTGTGTCGTTTGTCGATAGTATCATCGATAGTGTCCTCGTCGTATCGGCATTTATCACGTGCGAGGCAGTTTGAGAGTATCACTTCGCGATATTATTTTTGGAACGGGTAAACTGGACGTTTCACAACAGGATATATTGATACTCCGAAGCATAGTGACCCGCAGCAATTGCGGAACTCAGTCGCCGGGAGTACAGTTCGCCATCGCCACGGCTGTTGACCCTCAGAAAGGTGAAGGGAGTGAACTCCATACGCATGCCTTTTTCGAAAACCAAGAACAACGTGATCTTCCGAAACAAAGACATTTGTTTTTATTCTTCATGTCGTCGTCGTCTTCGTCGTCGCTGTCGTTTGTTGTTGTTGTTGTTGTTGTCGTCGTCGTCGTCGTCGTCGTCGTCGTCGGTGGGGGTGGTGGTGGTAGTGTTCGTGACTTAAAGCCAAATTTACGTGTCTAGTTTCATTAAGGTACCAGAGGCCATTTTGATTTGCGTCAAGTTTACGCTATGACATATTTAAAGCAGATGTGTGATAAAACTGTGTATGTAAAGAGATGTCATGGCAAGCGTCCTGAAAGTCTATATTTTTATGTTCCTCGCATATATTCTTATATAATAGATATATTCAGATAACTGGCGCGCTGATTACGGGTGACACGAAGCACTTCACAAGATGTTTCAAGATCAAAGATGCGTTGCTAGGACAGTGAGATGCAACAGGCGATTCCTCAAAGCAGCTTCACAACACTGAAAGTCCAAACATAAACATTGAGCATGACAAAAATTGATATAAGAAATTATTTCCGGTCATGGAACCTTGCTTTGTTATTTTACTATCTTTGATGCAGGCATAATTATAGTTTCAAGTAATTTGGGCTATCATCTACGTGAGAAAACAAGCCAGCTACGTTGATCTTCGAACTGATCTCTCAGTGAAAACACAGATGACTTCTCCAGATTATTGCGCTACAGCAAGCCTTGCGTTCCGCGGCCTTCGAAATATCTACTGTCCTATCAACCTTGTCGAGTACGCCGCTATGTGATAGCCTCGTGACAGCAGCAGTTCTCAAAGTATTTACCCTCTCACAGAGCACCGCACTCTTAGTAAGAGTTATTATTTCTCTTGTGCCACTGATATCCTGAAGCTGCACAGGTTTTGTAGAGGCCTACGCAACTGCGGGGTGTTTCAGTGAACTTGCGCCACGTGCGGATTACGGAAATTTGAACACGTTAGTATTGTTTAACGTCTTCTTGGCAATTTCAAAATTTTTTAAATGTGATCAGATAAATAATTAACGAGAAATAATGATTCGGCATTTAAACCTTGTTTTTTTTAAAAATATTCAATGGCGTAATTGTAGAGCATGTATTTAGTGCCCTCGGATAATGCATTTTCATAATAATAGATGCAGCTGGCTTTAATTTTTCCAGGTTTCTAAGAAAGTGCACGAGATTTGAAGAAAAAAAATGTGCCACGTGACTGCATTCGCATGCTGTGACATTAGATCTCTCAAACAATCCACGAACAAACGAACGATGACTCACGCAAAGCGAAAGGACAGTACTGTACACACCACAAGAGAAATTGATATGATTGGCCACCAACCTTTCGCCCTCCGCCTGTTCATGCCTGCGGTCCGCGCGATCATCGGCGTTCTGCACACAACAGGAATACTAATGTGGTTGCATTCTCGTAATGCACACGTTGATATGTTTAAAGCTTGGACGTTAACTGACA
>JABSTT010003372.1:0-30148 GCA_013339685.2 Hyalomma asiaticum | reverse complement strand
AACAAGTTACGTGTTGCGGCTCGCTTGCGAAAGATTAGATAAGGCTTTTGGCCATATTTAACAAGAACAACATCAGAGCAAATGGAACCCGATTTGAGAGTACATTTTATCCGCCTAGTAAGCTTATGGGATATGTAGCATTATGATGACGCGCACTAGGCCACGCACTTGCTCGCCACGGCATGGATGCATTTCATGAGAGCAATATGCTAACACGCTGATGAGATCAAATTTGGAAGAACACTTGGCCGAAGTTCGTTCAGGGGAGCCTTCCGCTGATAGTCTCCCTCATAACGCACTGTGCCCCTTCGTTCATTGCTTGAACAGCTTTAAATGGTCTGCTGATACTGCTTGTTAGAGTGTCCCTTCAGTGCAGCCTGTGTTGACCTAATACTTACTCATCCGAATATGCTCGATGCCTTCATAAGGATCCATTCGTAGACTTCGTCCATTACGCAGATAACATTGTGTTGTCTGCACAGTTCGGCAATCATTTCTAGTTCATCCTGGAAAAAACCTGGGCAATCCAAAATGCAAAATTGCTTCAAAATCTGTCATGAAACGAGGAGACTCGGGGAGCAAGGGCATCAGGGCATTGCGTACAGAGATTCCTATTCTTGAGCGATGGCCTCGAATATAGACGCTGGTGTGTACAGCGCACTTATATCAAGGCTATTACCGATAGTTATTAGGTCAGAAAGCAGCAGAAATTTTTAATCGATGGGTGACAGATGGGTGACACCGATGGGTGACTTCAGTAATAATAACTGTAATGGAATTCAAGCTTATCACGGCGACATATATTATGTGTTTAATGCGCAACATGTTTTGTTAACGATTTTTTTCCTTGCTAACACATTTGACGTCTATTGCGAGTCCGCCATTAACACAAGCATACACACAAGACGTGTAAATTATATCAATAAAGAATATCAACGCTCTACATTGCCCGAAGTGTTATCGCAAAAAACAGTGCAATTACAACAAACAAACTATAATGAAGAGACAACATACAGGTTTCAACGCAGCAGCCTGTGCGAAAGGCAAAACAAAGCTTTTATGACTTGCTTTCAAAGGGGTTCACCTGGAAGACAAGACATGTATACCAGTTGTGCAGCTGCTTGCAGGCTTTTTTTTAAGAGCAAGCAGCTTTTAACTGCAGGCGCTCGGAGAAACAATGGAGAGAAAACTGCCGAGGTAGTCGGGTTACGTCTTCGTAGTATACCTGTAGTATGCGTACAACGTCTTGCTTAGCGAAGATACCAGCAAGGCGCGTGGCCTCACAGGACCCGCTACTTCATATCCCTCGAAATAGGCTTCTAGATGTATGCGGTACGTACCCAGCTTCCCACTGTTCCGTCGAAAGCTGGTGGTTCCGTCGAAGCTGGTGGGTGCTGAAGAAGGACGACCTTGGGGTCGTCCTTCTTCAGCAGAACATTATGCAAGAGTAGCATCCCATCCTCGTCGCCACTGAAGTATCGCCCCTTCCTGACTCGCCTAGAAGCAGTTCCGCAGTGGACGCGATACGGCAGACCCCTCACGAAATCGAAGGCGAGCAAACGAGCCACACCAGACATTGCCAAATGGTACTCCTATTGATGTCGCGTATCTTGCAAGAATGCGGCATTTCTGCTTGCAAGAACACATACTTCGCCTCCTAGAACAAATAATTCAAGCAGATTCGTGGCCCAGCAATGAGTTCTTCTGTTTCTGTCTCCACCGCATGCATTACAATGAAAGCCCCATCAAATTTCTTTCTCCTATATGTGCAAAAAGATTTCCTACAGGAGTTCATGGACTTATAGAAGGCGCAGTACAGTTTGTTGTGGGCAGGAAATTGCAGGTCGGCCCTCCCTTCCCTGTGAATGGGATGGTGGCCACCTCACTTTTGATCTCTAGAGACAGGACAAACACATTGGCCGTTTTCTGTGCACCCTTCATATCATAAATCATCGCTCGTGTAGACACTTGTATAGAATGAGCCCAGCGGACATTTCCAACCAAGAATACGCACGATAACATGTGGAAATCACTCCAACGGAAGTGGCTTCATATGTACAGCCGTCGTGATTCGTGAGCTCGTTGCAACACTTGTTGAAGCCAGCTCAGACAACATGCACAAGAAAACGAGCATTGGCGCATTAACCACGCTTAACACGCACCCTCGTTCTGGGTACAGGTTTCAACGCAGCAGCCTGTGCGAAAGGCAAAACAAAGCTTTTATGACTTTGCTTTCAAAGGGGTTCACCTGGAAGACAAGACATGTATACCAGTTGTGCAGCTGCTTGCAGGCTTTTTTTTAAGAGCAAGCAGCTTTTTAACTGCAGGCGCTCGGAGAAACAATGGAGAGAAAAACTGCCACCATTGTTAGCAGATGTCGGGATTTCGAGGAGGGAAGTTGCGTCGACAGTGTCTTGTTTTTTCCCCTTGTTCGTACGATATCACTAGGATCACGGAAGCTTGAATATTTTAAGATGCTATCAGCAAATGACGGCCACTCATAGCGCTCTATTATCACGAGAGGGAGCACTGCTGAATTCGATATAGACACAGGCAGTACATTTTCCAGAGGGCACCTCCACGGTGGCCTAGCGGTTATGGCACATGGCTGCTTATACGAAAATCGCGGAATCGAATCTCGGCCGCGGAAGCTGCATTTCGATGGAAGCGAAATGTTGAGGCCCGTGTGCCCTGCGATGCCAGTGCTTGTTAAAGAACCTGCGATGCTCGAAATTTCCAGAGCGTTCACTGCGGCGTCTCTCATAACCATATCGTGGTTTCGTGACGTCAAACCCCGGAAATTTATCAAATACATTGTCGAATTTCTGACCACATCTCGTCTGGTAAGGGATAGGCACTATGAATAGCGGCAGGACGTGGGCTAAAGCAATTCTAAACTCGCCCAGGCTCCCATGAACAACAGCCTTGTTCGCAATGGCCGTAAACGGCATAATAATAGCAGCGGTTTCATGCGCCACAATTACGATATGATCATGAGCCTCGTCCTAGTGGGTAGCTCCTGATTGATTTTGACCAGCTGGGATTTTTTAACGCGCCACTAAGGGTATGAAGACGGTTATTTTTCGCATTTCCCACCCGTCGAAATGCGACCGCGTTTACCGGAAATGGAACCGCACCCTAAAGCTCAGCAATCCAGCAGTTTAGCCGCTAAACCAGTCACTGCACAATACCCTCAAGTTAAGTAAATATTGCATATTGTAGGCAATTTGTAGGCAATTTGTGAGCTGTACTTCGAATTATCAGATTTTCCCGCGCACAGTTGGGGAAACAGTTTTACTTCAGCGGGGATGACGCAGGCGTCATATCGGATGATTTCGTGTTCATTAGATACAGCATGCTCTGCAAGGGCATTAGAAGCCAGTTTCTTGTTTTTTACGCCATTAGAAGGTTCAAGCAGTCTTCTTTTCAAATTCCTATTTTCGCCCCCGGAAAGTCCTGTCCTTATAACTTGTCCTCAAATTTGCGAAGGTGCTTCCGAGCTTCCACGTGGGGACGTATGGCACTTGTAGTAGTACGTAGCAGCTTCCCTGAGCAGGGCTGGTGCTTCACTGAAGCCTGAAACAAAGTAGCGACGACAGTTTGCCTGTGAGAGTTGTACACGTTTCAGGTGGTCGCAAACGGTGTCGTTGGAATGAGTTCACAAATCACAAGGGGGATGTGAAATATCACCCCGTACACGACACATGCCAGGACTTCCAGTAAAACAAGGTCTATTCTAAAGGCTTTCGATCGTCGTCTTCGTCAGTCATCCATGGATGCGCGCGTCGTGCTGATGCATTCAGATGTAGTTCTGCAGTGGACGCGATACGGCACTTCCTTCCCCTAAAATTTTGATATTTACAGTATTTCCTTATCCAAATATCTGCGCGGAGGTCTTATTTTCGAATTGAACACCTGGGAAGGGCCAGCTCATCACCAGAGATATCAGACCGGTCTTGACCCGTCCCTAAGTAGGGTTCGCAATGTTCACTTGTCGACTGTTAATGGGAGCAGACCTTCGCCATTGTTGTACATTACATTCTCCTTAGCTGTACTACTCGGGCTTTTTGCTGAACTTCCCGCAGTCCCACTTGGTCAACGTGTGCCGCTGTTCTCCTCCTTCCGTATCGACAGTGAGCAAACGACCACCGCTAGCAGCAGCCCTTCTTCCAGGCAGCCATCTCAATTCAGTGCGGTTTAACTGCCGCGACCAGACTCGTGTTCCGGGAGGAAACAACCGGGAAGGTGGTGCTGAGACCTTATTCCCGACAGGAATGTTTTTGCTCTCTCTCTCCGGGAAGTGGGCACATAGTCCGGTTAGTGTCTGAACAGAAATTTGGAGTAGTGAGTCATCAAACTAAGAAAATATTTCAACTTGCTCATCGACGTTGGCGCCGGTGCACCTAGTATAACAAAGGATGCATACGTTTCAAAGGATGCAGATCTTTCTCGTCGATGCCGTGGCCTAAAAATGTCAGGTGCTTTACGCGGAATGTGCATTTTTTTCAGCTTCTGGCCGCTATCCAGTGGTCTCGGGAACACTTGTTGGAATACAGACATATCGTGCTTTTTTCCGCGACTATATCGTATAGACAGGCTCTCACTCTGGAAGGCCCTGCAGAACAGATTGCACGTGCCGTAGTAACAGAGCTGGTACTGAAGCGATTGCAAAGGCGAGGTGATTATAGCAGTAAAGTCCCTTATTCATGTTCAGCACTGCGATCTTTCTCGGTTACGCGCCCTGAGGGAGCTAATTGTATACACTGCGTAGACCCAGCGTACTAAATACTTCACCTCCTGCAGGCACTGCGAAGATGGGAAAGGATAATGTTCCAAGCATGTCACCAGGTTCACCATTAACTTGAATGTCGCTGCTATTTTTTTGCCACAGGAACTACCGTGTTGCCCATTCAGAGACTCTGATCTGTCACAGCAGTCGTTGCACCGGGCGATCAATCCGTGCTGAGACTTCGCATGCATTGCATAAGGCGCGGTTCGTGCTTAACTGAAACGAGGTCGAGGACGTTGCTCGATGTACAGTTTAACCGGAGGCCCTTTACAACAACCTAGCTTGTTGTCAAACACCTGCGAAAATTTCAGGATGACGATGAGAAAATTCGTCGAGTAGAGCTTTTAATTGCGCATCCTCTTGAAGAAAAATTACGCGCGTATCATTTGTGACATCCAAAAGAGACACGCCGGCCTTGCAAAATTCTTCTATGGTGTGCTGACCACAAATGAGGGGTCCTTGACACTCAGCAACCACCAGCGATCTGCTGACGGCTACTGTCCGGTACCTCACATCCATGGTTAACTTAATGACAACGAGCAGGGGTCCAACGAAGCAGGACGGCCGCAGGGCCACCGCCTCCTGTGTCTCCTGTATACACTATTGGGAACCACACTCACCGGCGAGCCAATGTCGATGATCATGAGCAGTTTCCGCCCTCCCCGCGCTAAGTCTGGTCGAGAGCTACGACATGGCTCTGTCAGTCGTGCTGTATGCTACCAGAGCAAGCACAAATTCTTCGCTTTGGCTCTCACTTTTTCCGACGGCGAATTCACCGGGCGTCTGAGACCAGCTCCTGTGACACACCACGGCCAGGTGTCCTTTCCTCCAACACTGACGGCATCTGGTGCTCCTATGTTGGCACACGTTAGTACCATGCGGCCCGTTGAAACGGTCGCACAGAAGATGAGTGCTTTCCACGTTGCTGATCGGTGTCCGTGGCTTCCATGGCCGTTGTGGATGCAGGTAAGTCTACCGCTTCCGTTGTTCACGCCAGTCTCCTGCACGTCACTGACGTCTTCTTACGCCTTCTGGGAAGCTGTGGCGACTTCTCCGGCTTCCTTCAACGTCAGCTTGCCTCGCGTCAACAAGAAACGCCGTGCGTCGTTGTCTCGGACACCGCAAACAATGCAGTCTCGTAACATACGATCCATCATGCTAGGGAAGTTACAGCTTTCTGCAAGCCTTCTGAGTTCAGCGATGGACCCTCGGACGCTCGCTCCTTCCATTTGCTTCCGCATAAAAACGCATCTTGCTCAAATTTCATTAGCTTGAGGACTGTACTAATCTTCCACACATTCCACCACCTGATCATCGCTTAGCATGTTGACCGAGGTAGTCGGGTTACGTCTTCGTAGTATACCTGTAGTATGCGTACAACGTCTTGCTTAGCGAAGATACCAGCAAGGCGCGTGGCCTCACAGGACCCGCTACTTCATATCCCTCGAAATAGGCTTCTAGATGTATGCGGTACGTACCCAGCTTCCCACTGTTCCGTCGAAGCTGGTGGTTCCGTCGAAGCTGGTGGGTGCTGAAGAAGGACGACCTTGGGGTCGTCCTTCTTCAGCAGAACATTATGCAAGAGTAGCATCCCATCCTCGTCGCCACTGAAGTATCGCCCCTTCCTGACTCGCCTAGAAGCAGTTCCGCAGTGGACGCGATACGGCAGACCCCTCACGAAATCGAAGGCGAGCAAACGAGCCACACCAGACATTGCCAAATGGTACTCCTATTGATGTCGCGTATCTTGCAAGAATGCGGCATTTCTGCTTGCAAGAACACATACTTCGCCTCCTAGAACAAATAATTCAAGCAGATTCGTGGCCCAGCAATGAGTTCTTCTGTTTCTGTCTCCACCGCATGCATTACAATGAAAGCCCCATCAAATTTCTTTCTCCTATATGTGCAAAAAGATTTCCTACAGGAGTTCATGGACTTATAGAAGGCGCAGTACAGTTTGTTGTGGGCAGGAAATTGCAGGTCGGCCCTCCCTTCCCTGTGAAATGGGATGGTGGCCACCTCACTTTTGATCTCTAGAGACAGGACAAACACATTGGCCGTTTTCTGTGCACCCTTCATATCATAAATCATCGCTCGTGTAGACACTTGTATAGAATGAGCCCAGCGGACATTTTCCAACCAAGAATACGCACGATAACATGTGGAAATCACTCCAACGGAAGTGGCTTCATATGTACAGCCGTCGTGATTCGTGAGCTCGTTGCAACACTTGTTGAAGCCAGCTCAGACAACATGCACAAGAAAACGAGCATTGGCGCATTAACCACGCTTAACACGCACCCTCGTTCTGGGTACAGTTGCGATGAGTCCCACACCTCCCTGGCACAGAAGATCAGAAAAGCTCAAAGCACGGACACTCTTGTTTGGGCTAGTTGGTGCATTCTTGCCCTAAACACGGTAGCGCGGAAAAACACGGACGAAGAGAGGTAGGAACAAAAGACAGGCGCCTGTTCTGTGTTCCTTCCTTTCTTCGACCGTGTTTTTTCGGGCTATCGTGTTTGTGCTGAGATGCACGCTTACATACGTCAAGGATGAGCTAGATAGACAAGATTTCGGGGGAGTAATATGCAATATTTCTTGCGCAGGCTGCGAAGACGTCAACATTGCTGAAATCAAGAATCCAAGTAGAAGGCTCCGGGTACGTTCTAATCAAGTACCAGGCAACAAAGTTATGTGTGAGGCTCTTGAAGAAGATATGGTGTCCACTGTACACGAAACCATCTGATCTGACTACTGCATCATCGCCACTGAAAGTAAACTCTCCTGGGAATTGCACTTGGATCTCTGATAATCCGAACTACAGCGTGCACTTAAACACACACAAACACGAATTTTTTTATTATTATTTATTCATACTGTTGGCCTGTCGGCCGTTACAGGGTGGGCCAATAGCAACACTGCTGCAAGTCGTACATTGCATGAAAAGAAAAGAAACACTTGAAAGAGAACAACATATTGCATAAGCAAATATAAGAATTTAACAAAAGATAACGAGACACATCAGCATACATAAGCCATACATTAATCACATTATACAGCACCACTAATGCAAGTTAATCAAATACTACGAAACATGGGCGAGCGTTACCGTACAAAAACAGAAGGATGTACACATAAGCGAAATATTCCGTACCATATATATACAAAATAACTAATACAAACTACCAATGCAAACGAATGTCAAAGACACCCACAAAATAGAACAAAAAAAGCGTATACGTGCGTGCATCTTTAAAGTCGTGTGACATTTTCTTCAAATTGATCCGCATTGCTGCTTTGCCGCGTTAGTAGCGGTAATTCATTCCATTCTTTAATGGTTCTTGGGATGAAGGAAAACACAACGTTAATGTGCATCTGAGGTACTTCGAAAGTGCCATCTTTGCTTCTTCGTAATATTCTGCCTTGCCGTGCCATCAAGTACTGGTCGCTATTGATGTTAAATTTGTTTTTAGTGAGAAGGTAAAAGAACTTTAACCTTGCGATGCGCCTGCGTTCAGCGAGCGTAGGCAAGTTCAGTAATCTAAGCATTTCGGAGACAAAATCTGTACGAGAGTATCGCGACAAAATAAATCTTGCTGCTCGACGTTGAACTCTTTCCAGTCTCTGGATTAACCCTGACTGATAAGGTTCCCATATTATGCAGGCATACTCTAGTGTGGGACGAACGTAGGTTAGATAAGCTGTTAGTTTTACCGACTCTGAGGCTAAATGCAATTTCCGTCGCAAGAACCAAAGCTTCTTTTCCGCAGTTTCGCAGACTTTTTTGACATGGTAAGACCAGCATAAATTCGAGGATAAATTCACGCCCAAGTATTTCAGCACGTCAACCATAGAAGGTACCGAAGAATTTACTGAATAATCAAAGTCAAATATATGATTTAATTTATTCGTTACGCGAAATAAAACAGTCTTATTCTCATTTATTTTCATTTTCCATTTGTCGCACCATTTTTCTGCTATCCTAACAGCTTCATTGAGCAGCTGCTGATCTTCCGAGCTATTAATTTCTTTATACAACAGACAATCATCGGCGAAAAGTCGTACCGTGATTCTTTCGTCAATTTCAGAGGCAATGTCATTGATATTGACTAGGAATAGCACCGGGCCTAACACAGACCCCTGTGGAACACCTGACGTCATGTTCAATGGCTTTGATTTAACGCCTTCCACTTCTACGTATTGCGTTCTGCCCCGAAGGTACGCGGTTATCCAGTTTACTGTTTCTGTATTTATTCCCATAAGTTTCAGCTTCACAAGCAATTCTTCATGTAGCACTTGGGACATTTTCCTTCCTTCATACGTGTGAAGCCTGCGAGACATGATTACACGTACTTAAATAAAAGTGCTACGCCGTGGATTGTTATTGTGAACATGACTCTCATGCTAGAGTCGAAACGTTTTTTAGAATTGTGTTGTAACCTTAGTCAACATCTTCACTTGTTTAGCATAGTCGTTGTTGTCTATATAACAGCTAAGAAGTGCTTGTCGAAGAACATCTGTGGTCAAGTTATTGCATCTGTAAAACATCTAGTGAGAGAAGGTTTCTGCATAGCCATATAAGGATCCAAAGCCTGTTCCAGAAGCCAGGCCATCACCACCTAAACCAGACTAAACTAGACCAGCCTGCGTCTCATTCGGGACACGTACAAGTGATATCTTGCAGTGTAGGTAATACAAGCACAGTTCTTACAACGTTTTATTTGAGCTTCGAACTTTATTTTTTTGGTGTTTCCATTAGATTTGAGGCCTGTCATCTCATTATTGATTTCCTTTCTCGAACCTCAATCGCGATTCTATCCCGCCCTTCCCGATTCGTACTCGCAAGCCACATGGTGCGAGGAGACGACGGAGCCGAAAAAACAAGGCGGAAATTGACTATGTTTTCATTTGAATCGTGGAAGTAAAACGAAAACCAATGTTAAATATTACGACGGACCCAATCTAGGCGGGAAGACAAGTGGGTGTTAAGAGAGCAACCACAGCAGCTGATGTGGGAGAGTATCGAATACTCCATAAGTGACCTACTGTGTGAGAAGACGACGCATGAAGGCTGCACACAGCAAGTGCCCATGCGGGCATCTTTCTCTCCCTGTCGCCTTTTCCATCTTCGGTTCCTTGCAAATAATACAGTGCTAAGTAGCCTACCTATCGCTCCTCTTGCCTTGACGTATTGACGGAAAGCAATATGGGTTGGTAGATTCGGTTTCAACCAGTGGCCACTTGTCTTCGATCATTCCTTCTCCATTTGCGATTACTGTTCCTACATTTAAATTAAAACCACAGTAAAACTCTACAGTTCTTGACTACATCGTCTGTTGCCAGAACGCTTCTTAGGTTTATGGTAGAACATCGAAAGTTTACGTGCACGTGGGATTAGTTTTTATTAATTCGCACTCTCTAGAGTAAAATCTATTCAGTTACTGAAAACGCCTAGTTCTCCAACGCTTGTAGATGCATCATTGCCTGCTAAGCCCTCGACACCCCCTATATAGGATTGTTATGCCCATAGTTTTCTTATACGAAAATAAAACGGAAACATGTGCTTGTTAAATGAAAGCTTAGGATTGAACATTTTGCATCGTCATTGAATTTTGTCATGTGTGCCTATGGAAAATTACTGACCTTCCCGAGTGGATTGTGGGGATTATTGATAGAATAAGCTGGTCTTCAAACTGAACTTAGAAGCGAGCTCTTTTGTCCAGAACCCAGTCAGCACTGGAAATTACACCCTGTTTACTCTGAAAAAAAAAGAAAGAAAACAGTCAATCAAACGTTAAGAGGAAGCATCAGTGGAAGCATTAAAAGGAAGCATTAGTGCGAGATGTCCTATCAAAATTCGCCGCAAAAAGGAACCGTTTTCCTTAGCAACCCCTGCGCCAATTTTTATTGGGGATGTCGAATTTAAAAGAAAAAGGTAAGGTACTCGACGTGCCTAGCGTATTTTTGCAACATTTTCTGAATATTCAAACATTTCCAACAAACTGAATTGTTAAGCTCTATCATTTCGTAGAGGACCAACCAATCACTGTATCCATGTTCAACAATTATGAATAGTAATATGTCTATAGTGACAAAGCTATCCACTCTACCTTTCCCTCCACATATGCCAACAAGCTCTTATAAACGTTACAGGAGAGTTCAGCATAATATTACGTCTGCCTCTGCTCTCATGTGTGTTAAAGATCTTCGTGATAAGTTATGCTTGTTCACGAGTGCCATCATGTATGGCAAATAGATTGCCTGTAGTAGCAATAAAAAAGTACACACTGATGCGAGGAAGAGGGAACACATTCCAACACGATCTTCGGTAATACGTATCGGCTACGCAACAAATGCAACAGTAATAAAGTTCTTATATTGTAAATCATTGAGTTTCACTTTCAAGCTAGCCTTTCACCATACCAAGACCACGCCATGATTGTGTAAGTGGGACGATAATCCATTCCTTGCAGCTCAGCGGAACTTGCAACTCACGGCTTACGTAAGTTTGAAAAATGGCTTTCTGCTAAACTTCCTAAAAACAGAAGGCGAAGACGTGCTGCACATTTGCCGATGTATTAAGTGGCACGTTAAGTGATAGTTCTGCAGCATGCATTTAGAAACAAGACGTTTACAAGACGACTTCTTGAGCATCGCTATGAGAAAGTACACGCGTTGACATTACCCTCGGACGCTCTCACCGACAGATACGAGAACGTATGCCTTCTCAATAATTATGCACCTAATATTCAGCAGGCTATGGCGCCATGGGAAATCACGTGTCGCATACCCGGGTGTAGGGGGCCGTGGGGGAATGGGGTATGCGCAACACACGTGACAGGATATACGCATACTCATACACATCTATACGGTTCACGTGGATTTTTCTCTTGATTCGTGTGGCTTGCCGGGTTCTCGAGGTGTCCGCTCATTAGTTATCTAATGTTATCGCCCCCTCTAATATATAAAGTTCTTAAGTCAAAAGCCTTAAGTGTCTCATGTAGTAGTGAGCTTGAGAAGAAACGTGGTAGCGACAGGAGTGAAGCTTTCTACAATTGAAAAGTGTGTAAAATGCCATGAACAATCAGGAGTGGTGCATATGCCGGAGTGAAACGGTGAGCTTGAGTAGATATAAATCTGTGAAGCATACCTGCATTCATCAGCCCGGGGCATGAAGGTATGCGTGACACGGGATCTTACAGGGAGCGAAAGCGTGCTGCACATTAGGGATTGAAAGCATAAGTTTTCATGTATCGTTGAGAGCGCCAGCATAAATTCCTACATGTGTACTTCCTTTTTTAAAGTCAATAAAGTCGAAATAAAATATTAAGTTTGGTCACATTCATTTGCTATGTCAGTGTAAGACTATGAACCCTTCCCGCGAACCGACAAAACGCCTTTCTTGCATCAAAATCTTCCAACGAAATTGTCTAATGCCGCTGGTCAATTGGAATCCACCGTTCTAAAGACCTACAGTACCAGCAGCACCACCCGATGTGAAGCGAAAACAGTCATTGACGAAGCTAATGTGCGAGGATGGTCAGCGCGATCAAACAAAACCAGAACTTGGGAAACATTTCAGGGAGCTCAAATGTCGTAATATTTAGCAATAACGCTGGTGTACTGCATGTTCTATTAGTACCGACACTTATCTAGTTCAGCTATCACTGCTAACAGGTGGCAGTAGTTCCGTTATCTTAAAATAGAGGCTCCGATGTCTCTTTATTTCATGAGGTACCTCTATGGACGACAGGGTACGCCACCCCTATTTCTCAGTTTAGTCATGTTCTTGATAGAAATGTTCCGTTCTTGCTAGGAATGGTGAATTTTTTCTCACAAAAGCACAACCTTTCAGTCTACATGAAATTAACATTTGTCTTTAACATACCTTTATGTCTAGCGAACGTATGAAGTGAGACTTATAGTGTGTTTCAGGAGTTCCGTGCAGCACTGTGGAAGCTAAAGGCCCCTTCTGCCAATCAGGAGGGCAAACACGTGTGAAACGTATCCCTCCGCACCATAGTATCTGCCAGTCGCGAACCGTGCAGTGGCAGGAGAAGCCCTCGAAAGGGGGGAGGACAGAGTGAGACCCCTATTGGCAGGAGTGGCTAGCAGGTGCGTGTCCGAACAATGACATTTCGTCTCGCCTCGGAAGATTTCGGCGCTCGATGGCCTCGTGGCCTTGCCTCTGCTGCACGGAACTCCTGAAACAGACTATAGAGAACGTTGCAAAGTAGACTTAAATGCACGTATTAGCAAATGTGATGCACTTTCTCGCCTCCAGGTGTTACAGAGGTGTACGAGAAGCTGACCTTTTTTCTTTTTTTTAAATCAGCTTACAGAATGCAGCTTTGAGTCGGCGTACCTCCTCCCTAAGCTCCTTAACTTCTTTAAGTAATGCGTCTACGCGCGTCTTACTACCATGCTCTGGCGAAGCCGACCGCGTTACCTCCTTGGGTCTCTGCTGCTCCTTCTTTCTTTGGCACGATCCGCCCAGTAGGCACCTCCTGTAGCCTCACGCTGGACATCGACTGCCCTCTGGATCGAGAGCGGTTCCTGGACACCGACTGCCCTCTGGATAGAGAGCGGTTCCTGGTTGCGCCGCGCTTCAGCGCAGTTGCGTGCGAGAGCGGCTTCTCTTGGTGCTGAACTCCCGTGCAGCTGGCGTAGGCGAGCGGCTCCTGTCGCGCGCCGTGCTGACGTCGGGCGTGTCACGAGACTGTAGGACCACCTGCAGCTGCTCGGCGCGTCGGCGCCGTTGTCGTCGTCGTCTTCTGACGATATAGGGTACTTGAAATTTGCCCCTGCATTCCTTGGCTGCCGTAGGGTGCGGGCCACCGCACAAGGTGCATTTCGGATCGCACTGGTGATCTTCAGGCGGCGATCGTATGCCGCAGCTGCGGCACCACTTGCATCCCGGGTTGGGGCACACGTCAGCCCGGTGTCCCAGTCCTCTACATGAGTAGCAAACTTCCGTGTGGCGTCGGTAGAGTGTGCAGCGAAATAAGGTCGCCCCGCAAGCCACGTAGTTGGGTACCTTCATGCCTTCGAAAAGCACCACCACCGCCGTAGTGTTCTTGATCCTTCTGGCTTCTAACGCGCCTGGGTTCCGATGATTTACAATTCTCGCTCTAAGTTGAGCCTCGCTGAGTTCCACGTCGACTCCTCTTATGACTCCTTTGCACGTATTTTCCGGTGGGGCCAGGTACGCAGCCACCCCAAACGTGCCTTCGCCGAGCCGGATTTGTTGCACTCTGGCGTAAGCGTCCGCATTTTTCTCATGCGGGGTACACATGACAAAGATGTTCTGGACTCCATTCGGACACATCGTGTCCTCTTCGATTTCGGCTGGAGCCAAGGCTGCCGCCATGGCCAAAGCTTGCTCAAACCGTATTTTACTTATCTTGTAGACATTCAGACAGTCCCTCGGTCTGACTATGATGCGAAAAGTGTCCCTCGGCAGTCGAGGGAGCCTTGAAGCAGCGGTGACGCGTCGTATCGCGTCGCGCGGTGCGGCCGTGCGGCCACCGTCCCTCCGTCTGCCACTTGTATTTTCACTGTCTTGAGCCAAAGAGTACTCGCCCTTGCGCCTTCCGTGCCGGCGACCGTACGCCACCTTCCATCCCGGGTCGCATGCCTCTTCGTGAGAAATCTCTTCTCCTTCCACAACGTCCATCCTGGGTTCCAAGCCCCACGAGTGCGGGAGTAGGCCTAAGCCCACCCGCCGTGGTTCAGACACTCACAAAACGGCGAAAAGTCCTTCCACCGACGAAAATGCGGTACCGGCGGAGTCCTCGTGACGTGCCGCGTCGATTAAGGCATAAGGAAACCGGTTCCACAGGGAGAACCACTCGAAAACACTGCTGAAATCCAGAGCCGATGTCAACACATCCGCAGCAGGCGGCTTCTTCTTCCTCCTTGAGCCGCACAAACGCATTTTCCTGGGCCTGGCCCCATTCTACAATGTGAGGAAATCCCTTCCTTGTGAGGTCGGACAACGGGCTTGTCAGAGACGCGTAGTCATCAATGAACTCTTGGTAGTAGCCCGTTAGTCCGAGGAAGGAACGAACCTGTCGTTTTGTTCTCGGTCGGGGTGCCTTCTGTATCTTTTCCAAGGTTGCCAACAGCGGGGCCAATTCTCCAGCGCTGACGTTGTGTCCAAGGAAAGATATTTGCTTGTTGCCCTGAGCCGAGCTGGGATTAAGGGGACCGACTATGTCAATTGCCACTTTCTCAAAAGGTGTCGCAATAATTGGCACCTTGACCAGCGGTATCTTCCTGGTGTGTCCCTTAGGCGCGGTGCGTTGGGAGATGTCGCATGACGCAACGAAACGCTTGATATCGGCCTGCATTCCTGGCCAGAAGAACTCGGTCCTAATCTTCGAAAGCGTCTTCTTCGCCTCCTGGTGTCCTCCCATCGCACTGTCGTGCGCTAGCTGCATTACGGAGCCTCGAAGCTTTTCTGGGACGACCACCTGGGAGAATTCTTCACCCGACTCGGACACGAATTTTTTTTGCAGCAACCCATCTTGCGTGAAGAACAAGTGGCGGTCCCCGTTCCTGTTGCATCTTTCGACGCCCAGGTTACTGAAGCTCGAGCGTAAGGTCGGGTCGTTCTTCTGCTCCACGACCAGTGCTTCCCGGCTAATTCCTGGTGAAACTTGGGGTACCCGCAGCTTTTGTTGTTCCGCTTGCCTGCCGCTTTGCGAGCGCGTAATATATAACGGGATTTGCCTGAAGTGCTTCCTGCACAGTTGGGCTTTCCCCTCCACTGTCGTCGATGGACTGCTGCTTATTTTCTTTTCTGACGCTGAGAAGCGTTTGTGCCAGCCACATGTTGCGTTGCTGGGAGTCTCCAGTACAAATCTGGGTCATTGGCCGGTCTGGCACCTTCCACGTTACCCAGCACGAGCTCGTATATCGGACTTTCAATGCATTTCGCCTTTAGTCGGCCTGAATAGTACGGTGTGTCGACATCTATCCACGCTTCAGGCAACATCCGCACAGATCGATCTAAGAGGTAAACTGGTGCCTTTGTCCCAGTAAAATCTTCCTCTTTTACCAGGCTCGTTTTGACTATGACGGTATTGCAGCCCGTGTCTCGGAGTACGCGTACCTCTTTGCCTCCCACCAAGCCAGTGACCACAGGCAGTCGATCAACCGTCTTCGTGGACCTTTCCGTAAGACCCGCATTCACAACCGGCACCTTCTCACCGTTCTTCAGTTCTACGAATCCATCTTCAATGCAAGAAGCGGCTGACTCTTTGGGCGGTGTGCTTAAGTTCGGCGTGCCTCTCTTCCAGCACTTCCAAGTGGGATGACCTGGTTTGCCACATACTTGACACGATTTTCTAGTGTCCCCCTTGTTGCTGTTAGACACCCTGCAGGTCTCGGTGCTATGCCCTGAGCGTGAGCACAGAAAACAATATTTTTCTGGCTGCCGCCTGGTTCCGGCTGGCGGCTGTACGTCGCTGTTCTGGATGGGCTGCTTAAATGTCGTTTTGGGCTTTTCCGTTGCAGATACACCCTTTGAGAAGTTCTGCCACCCGTGAGCCTCGGTGTACTGCTCCGCCCTCGCCACCATGTCTGTTAGCGAGGCGTCTGTCTTTTCTTTGAGGAAAAGTTGCAGGGTGGTTGCGCAAGCGCTCAGAAATTGCTCCTTCAACAGCAGCTCGAAGAGAGCCTCGCAGCTGTTGCCCGCGCCAGATAGTTCAACCCACCGCTCGAAAAAGTTCCTTAGGCGGGTGAGGTACTGCGAACAGGTTTCGTTGTTCGTTGGTCTGGCTGTTCGGAATCGCTCCCGAAAGCCCTCTTCGGTGAGGCGGAAGCGGATCATGAGCGCCTTGCGCAACTTCTCGTAGTCGGTACACTCGGACGCCGACATTCTACTAAAGACATTCAACGCTTCACCACTTAGGCAGAGGCTTAAGGCCGTTGCCCAGTCTTCGTGGGGCCACTTTTGACTTTGCGCTACGTGCTCGAATCTCCTCAGGTATGCGTCGAGGTCGTCACGCTCCTCGTTAAAAGGTGGCATCAGTTTATGAGGACTGATGTGATGTGCGCGACCTGACGTTTCTGATGTTGAGCTCTGACCTGAATGTGGAGTGGCCTGCTACCGCAAAAACAAAAGCTCTTTCTCTTCCTGAATTCTTATTCTCGACCTTTCTCTTTCCTGCTCAATCTCGCGTTCCGCATGTTCTCTGTACCAAATGCGTTCCGCCTCGTGCTCCTCTTTTCGCCTATTTCGTTCTTTTTCAACAAAAGCATATAGCTCACTGCCTTCAAAACCCAAGGTTTTGCCCTGCTCAATCAGCCTGTCTAAATCCGTGTCATCCATTGCTAAACACTGCAGCGCAAGCACAAAGCGATAACTGGATGGTTACAAACTAGAGCACTGAATGAGTTACGTCAGTCCCCCAGACACCACCACTCGGTTGGCCAGTCCTGTCGCGGACGCCAGAATATGTGACACACTTCGCTCAGGCACGCCGTTCAGTAGCGGCGTTTTGGCAGACCCGTAGGCTTCCACTTACGCTTAGGCCTGCGGCGCCCTAAAAGCCTCGAAGCGGTACACTTAGTTTTGAGTTCGCCGGCCGACCCGTGCAGTTGGCACGTGTGGTGGTGTTGGCCCTGACTGACGCACACACTCAGACAGACACGGATAGGTGCTTAGAAACAAAAGCAAAAGCATTTAATAACGAGCAAGCAATTACAAAATAAACGAACTCAGACTATAGGAACACGCGCGACAGGAACTCTGAGGAAATACATGCGACAAGGTATCAATATAAGCATAAACAACGCAGGAGTTAACACTGGTAATAAAATAACTAGATGAAAAGAAAACATAACGAGAACTAACTCGATGCACTATCTCTGGTGCGACGCAGCGCACGCTTCGTTCTGACACCGAAATTCGGTGAATATAAAAAGAACATTAAATGAAAATAATTATGCCCTACGGAAATGTCCAACAATAACGGTCGTGACGCTTACGTAGAGGAGTTGACGGGTGTCACTGATGTCTCGCCGGCTTCGGTAGACGAAGAGAGGGCCCGATGTTGTGCACGACTGTTTTCGTCACTTCGGCTGCTCCATACCCGACGACTACGCGAGACTCGCGACACCGCTGACTGCTCTCTTGCTGGTCAAGACATCAACTGCCGTGGCAGCCAAATCGGGCCAGAATTATCTTCTGCCTTTCGCGTAATGAACAAAGCGCGCCGCCCCGCTGCGGGGGCCCCAGCCCGGCGGCTGCGTTTCTTTGGCGGTGCCGGCGGCGTCCCGAGGCGTTGGCGATAAAACGGCCCGCAAGGCCGAGCTTTTCCTCGGGAGGCAATTAGCGGCTTTTTCCCTTTTTCCAAAGGACGCCGAACCTCGCTCCGCGCATTCCCACGCCGTCTCTTATCTAGTTGGACACGAGGGCGGCCGAGAACACCTGGCGGCTGTGGCAGTGCTTGAAAAGTTCTGGTATCCGGGGTCGTGATACGGGCAGCAACGGTAAACATGGCCGGCTTCTCCACAATGGAAGCAAAGCGGACGGCGGTGCGCCACGTGTCCGTCCTGCGAAGAAGCGGTCGACTGATGGGCGTCCTTCGCGCCCAAGTTGCATGGGCCGGTGGAGGGTAGTAAGGCGAGGTCTCGACGGGTACACTGGGCTGTTGGGTCGGCGTTAACTGAGGTGGGTCGGCGGTAAGTGGGTCGGCTGAGGGTGATACGTCGTCTCGTTATGAGGAGGACGGAAGAATGACGTCTGCGGCGCTGGTGTTGGATGACGGGCTGCGGATGCGCAGTTTATGGACCGCTGGTCCGGTTGTGGTTGAGGCGAAGAAAATGCTTGCCTGATTTCTTCACGCACAACCTCAGCGACAGAATCTACCACAGGATCTTTTGGAGGCACCACAAGCAGTCATGGGCACGTTACCAGTAAAAAGTAACCGTGTTACAGTCACAGTTACCTAAACCAAAAAAGTAACTACGTTACAGTTACAGTTACCCAGCTTCCAAAGGTAACTTGTTACAGTTATTGCTAAAAAGTAACGTCGTTACTTTTCCGTTACTGTACAACCGCAAACAAAATTGTGTAGTTCTTTCAACGGAAACGTATGAAGGCGTGCGGGTAGTTGAAGTTGCTCGTAGGAAAGCACCAGATAGAAGGAATGGAATCCGCTCACTCAAAAGCCCAACACCAGCAATCTTTCCGTATTCTTCATTTGCTGCAACTTTTTTATTGATTGTGGAATTCATTTACAAAAGAAATGGCAGATCCCACGTGCATTGGGAATCAAGAAAACGCGAAGCATGCGTCAGGAACGTAAAATGGAACTGCATTGTTGTCTCACTATAACGATTTTAAATGCGAAGCATTTCTTAGCGAACTTCGGCGAGTTTGAGCGTATCTATCTATCTATCTATCTATCTATCTATCTATCTATCTATCTATCTATCTATCTATCTATCTATCTATCTATCTATCTATCTAGCCGCCTACGATTTTGTGCTCTCCTGGCCGTTTCGCTAATGGGATGTTTACGAAACTTGGTATGCCACAACATGACTGCATGGCGAACATAAATAACAGATTATAACATGAAAAGCATGACATGCATGTCATGAGCGGCATGATTTACATGTCGCGGTCTTGCTGCTCTCCTGGTCGTTTCCTTAACGGGATGGATATGAAAATTGGTATGCCACAACATGACTGCATTACGAACATGAGTGACAGGTCTTAACACGAAAAGCCTTACATGCATGTTATGTACATGCCACGGCCTTGGTGCCCTCCTGGCCGTTTCCTTAATGGGATGTATACAAAAATTGGTATGCCACAATATGACTGGATGGCGAACATAAATGACAGGTCGTAACATGAAAATTATGACATGCATGTCATGAGCGACATGATTTACATGTCACGCGTTTCGTTAATGGGACGTATACGAAAATTGGCATGCCACAATATGTCTGCATGACAAACATAAATGACAGGCCATAACATGAAAATCATGACATGCATGTCATGAGCGACATGATTAATATGCCACGGTCATGGTGCTCTCTCGGCGGTTTCGTTAATGGGATGTGTACGAAAATTGGTACGCAACAACATGACTGCATGGCGAATGCAAATGACAGACCATAACATGAAAAGCATGACATGCATGTCATGGGCGGCATGATTTACATGCCACGCGTTTCGTTAATGGGATGTATACCAAAATTGCTATGGCACAACACGACTGCCTGACGAACTTAAATGACAGGTCATAACATTAGAATCATGACATGCGTGTATGAGCGGCATGGTTTACATGCCACAGTCATGGTGATCTTGAGGCCGTTTCGTAAACTTCATATGTACAAACTCGGTATAGCGAGAGAACAATGAAAATCCATTTTACGTTCCTGATGCGTGCTTCCCATTTCCTTGATGCCCACTGCATGTGGGATCTGCTAGCTTTTGGTACATATTAAATTAACGAAACGGCCGCAAGAGTATCAAGGCTGTGGCATGTGAACCAAGCCGCTCATGACACGCATCTCATGACTCTACCGTTATGGCTTGTCATTTGCGATCGCCATGCAGTCATGCGCGTTCCATAACAACTTTTGTGTGCATCCCATTAACGAAACGCGTGGCATGTAAATCATGCCACTCATATCATGCATGTCACGATTTTCATGTTCTTAGAACGCGTCACCCATGGTCGTCATACATTGTCGTCTGGCCATACCAATTTTGGTACATATATGAAGTTAACGAAACGGCCGCAACAGCACCAAGACCGTGACATGTAAATGATGCCGCTTATGACATATGTGTCAATTTTTGTGTTATGACATGTCATTTATGTTCGTCATGCAGTCATGTTGTGCCAAACAAATTTTAGCTACATCCCATTAACGAAAAGGCCATGGGAGCACCAAGACCATGACACGTAAACCATGCCGCTCATGACATGGACGTCATGATTTTCATGTTATGATCTGTCATCTATGTTCGTCATGCGGTCATGTTGTTGCATACCAATTTTCGTATACATCCAATTAACGAAACGGCCAGGAGAGCACAAAGTCGTATAGGCGGCTATATAGATAGATACGTTCAAAGTCGCCGAAGTTCGCTAAGAAATGCTTCTCCTTTAATACGTTGGGACAGCCTGGTGCCACGAAGCACTGCTGGACGCTCGTAAATGAAATGAGAGCTCATCTTGAGACACGACAAAGAGGATATAGGCCCCTTCGAGCCATTGCTGCCGGCACTTTGGGAAGTGCTTTTTGGAAGTACCGTCGCTTTGAGAACTGAACGTGTGCGAGGCATTGAAAAGCGTCTGTTTCGAGGTGGTTTCCGCGCGGGCGGTCATAAAGAAATGGCTAGCCACGCAAAAAATTAAGGATGCCGCACCGGCCTCTGAACAACAGTGACTTTCGTCACTTAGGCCGACCATACTGGAGTGTCGCGCACCTTTCTTTGCATGGGGGCGGGGAGAAGAACCCTTCCCCGCCCTTTTTTGTCGCCAACCGGCGGTTCTTTGCTTGCCTTCGTAGAAAAAAAAGTCTTCATTTCCGGCCTGGAAACACGTCAGCACATCTACAAAGAAAAAAAAAAGCCAAGAGATGTCCGTGTCCTGCACAGCATCGCGATACAAACGATGCATTGGAAAAGCATTCCACTAGTGAGATACAAATACATTTTGCAAATTTATCTAGATACAGAGGTACACATATTCATAAATACTTAAGAGGAACATCGCGATAGCCTTGTTTCGCGATACTGCCGGGCCCTGATTTTAAGAAGTGTTGCTGCTGGATTTTAAAAGGAAGTAACTGTAACGGTATTTACAGTTACAGTTACGATGTAAAAAGTAACAGTGTTACAGTTACAAGTTCCTCTAAATTAAAAATAACTAGTTACAGTTATAAGTTACTGAAAAAAGTAACTAGTTACCGGTACTGCGTTACTAGTAACTAGTTACTGCCCAAGACTGACCACAAGGTTGCGCAGCTCCTCCCGAACGACTTCGCGGATGAGCTCACGTAGGGAAGGCTCACCGGTTGCAGTCAGTGCAGAAACGCTGATCGACGTAGTTGTTCTGTCGTACTGGCGGCACCGCTGTCGAAGGGCTCGTTCAATTGTCGTGGCCTCCCTAATAAATTCCGCAACATTAGTCGGCGGGTGACCAAGGAGGCCAGCAAACAGTTGCTCCTTCACACCTCGCATCAAATGCCGGACTTTCTTCGCTTCAGGTATGTAGGGTTCCGCACGGCAAAAGACGCGCGTCATATCCTCTGCAAACATGGCCACGCTCTCATTGGGTTTTTGGATCCGCACTTCGATGAGTTGCTGAGCCAAGTCGCGACGATCGTTGTTAGAAAACGTATCGAGGATCTGTTGCCGAAATTCACTCCAGGCAGTTAGAGTCCCCTCCCGGTTCTCGTACCATGTACGAGCGCTGTCGGCCAGTGCGAAGTAGACGTGGGATAGCTTCTGATCTGGGGACCAGCGGTTCGCTTTGGCGACTCTCTCGTATTGATCGAGCCAATCCTCAACGTCCTCATAAATCTCGCCGTGAAGTGTATCGGGGATTCGCGGTTGCTCAATAGTTACATGTGAAGCGCCTTCGGTGGCCATTTCTGCAGGAGTATGAGGGCTCGTTGACAGGGGGAATTCCAAGGAGAAAATCTCGGGGCTCAAGCACCGACTGTAGCTGTGGACAGGTGTATCCACAGCAGGTACTGGTTGCGGGCTTGGACTAGTAGTGCGGCTCCGCTGAGGAGTTCCGAGTATCAGGCGCTGAAGTCCAGCACCTCAACCAGTGTCACAACGTGGAAAAAACAAGACCGGACCACGATGGGACAAAATGAACAAGGAACTGTATTCCCAGAAAACCACAGTAAGCGCAGACGCCAAACTTCGTCTTCCGAAAGACCGGTGGTCCTTGCTCGTGCTCCTAATTCGTTTTTCTCGACTACCAAAGTATATTCTCCAAAGTACAGTCGCGACTATATATATATATATATATATATATATATATATATATATATATATATATATATACAAAGTAGAAGAAGGAGTCGTGCGTACGAAGCGATTTATCGACGTTTCGGTCGGTCGGGGACCGACCTTCATCAGCATAGCGAGCATGGCACTGGTGCGCTTAATATACATGCGCTCATCAGACAGATGTACAGTGGTCAACTCTCACATCTATAACGACGGAGCGTCGTGCTCGCAACTGCACGAGCGACATCTACAGTTGGAAACGGGCCACAACTGAGCATGCGCAACGCCACTGACGCACATGCCTTGCATTCTCGACCCTTGGTTATCACCGCGGATGCAACAACCGCTTTGGCCGTCAGCAGCGCTGTCAACAGTTTAGCGCTAGAGTTACTGTATATTTATGCTAGCATAAAGAGTTGCGCGTCTGTTTTCCAAACGCCGCCAGCTGCGAAGCAACCGAGCATTGCAGAGAAGGTGACGTTCAGGCCAATTTTTGTGCTTCTCGGCGCCGCCGCAGCGGAACTTTTGTCTGCGTTGGAGCGCGTTCCGAGCATTGATTTCAAGACGCGCATGTTGCGGGACAACTCGAAGCGCTGAGAAAGTGGTATTTTTATATTACGTTTTCCCAGTGGCCAGCGATTAGCCCCGCAGCATTTCTGTCGGAACTGTTTTGCCGTGAAGCCGTGAAAATTGGCATTGCTTTATAGTTTTATTTCGGTGTTAGATAGCCTTGACAGTTGTTTGCAAACGCGCTTCTGTGGCTACCGGCAGGACATCTCTTACGTACAACATGAACCGGCTTGTTACGGCTGGATTTCGCTTGTATGACAAGCGATCATTTCTAGATTTCCAATAACCGAGTGACCGACCATGTGACCCATCGCGCGACGGCCCATTTCGTATCGCGTCGCATTCGTGCGGATAATCCTATACATGCGGTTTCGGCTTGAAAACTGCTCAGTGCGATACTAACCACTAAGGAAAATGAATGCTGCATTTGGCCGGTGCGCCTGGAATAACCAATGCGTACATACGCTGTCAAGTCAAAAGTTGCGAGGAGTGAAACACACACACACACACACACACACACACACACACACACACACCTGAGAACATTTTATCGTTCTGCATCTCGTGGCGCGTGTTAAAAAGAGCAACGCCTTTAATCTGTCTCGTCACTAAGCTGTCGCTGCGTTTTTATTTGCTATTAGGCTTCAAAGCCTTCTACGAGCGTTGGAAAACTTCCCATGCTCGATTGCGGATGCCGCCTGCAAAAACTGAGCGTGCCTTCGCCGCATAGCTTTGGTTGCTTGCTGGCCAAGATGGCGGACCTACGCGCAACTCTGCTACCTATGGTAGCATATAGAGTAACTCTATTTAGCGCAATAACAAAAGAAAAAAAAGAAAAGAAACGAAGGCGTATCGTTGGCAGCGCCCGATAGAAGCTGTGCTGCGTTCTAATTCTCCGTTCGCGGTCACATTGTCCAAACAACACTTACGCCCACTTATGAACTGTATAAAGCTTTATGTGGTTTTTTTGCGTCAGGCTGCTCGGCAGCTGTCTTTTGGCCGGTATAGAATTTTGCACTTCCAACTGTGAAAGAGTGCTCGAAGCATTTTATAAGGAAGATCGGCTTGCTGATGCTCCCCGTGGTCGGTCATTAAGGGCTACAACCGACGAACGGCTGACTGATCGTCGTCTGTATGGGCAATCCAAACTAGATTTAGTCGCAGTCAACGCATCGTCGGTGAGTTACAATTATAGCAGGTTTACGAAATTAAATGACAGCACACGGCAATAAAACGGCAATAAACGCAATGCGCTATGAAAAATTCAGACCGACGCGCAATGCACATTATGAGGCGCATTGCCTGTACGATATGATATCGCAAACCGAGAATAAGTACGCAGTAGAAAACGCGCCGATCAGGGTGACTGCACTTTTTTTTCCGGCGCTATATAGCTGACAGCGCTTCTGCCGGCCAAAGCAGTTGTCGCGGCGGCGGAGATAAACTAGGAGGGAAACTGCAAGGCAAGCGCGTCAGTGGCGATGCGCATGCTCGGATGTGTCCCGTTTCCACTTGTAGATGTTGCTCGTGCAGTTCCGAGCACGACGCTCCGTCTTTATAGACATGAGAGTTGACCATTGTACATGCACAAAACAAGCACTGAGAACGTCATGGGATATGCAAGTGAGTAGATGTAAATAAGGTGGACACGTGTATGTACAGGACGCGAACGTATAGACTGAAAGCGCAAGTGGAACAAACAAACTAGAAATGATAGTCCCGCCGGCATGCGAAACGGTACAACAGACAACGCCTTCAAACAAGTGCAATATAAAAAAATATCTGCTATATGGATAGCTAGTAAAAAGAAAGGGAAGAAACAAAAGTGTTATGATGTGGTTGTAGCGCGTTGCATTTGCTAAGATGCAGATACGTGCTCGGAAGGGTGATTATATCAGCATTCAGTTATATCAGTTAGTCTTTTCTATGTAAACAGTAGCGGACGATGCTACGTACAGAATCTGTGCAATGATTTGGACGACCTACTTCAAAAGGTATAAGAACGACCAATGAGCAGTCAACCCGTAAAAACTGAATATGTTTTCTGTTGAATGCGAACAAAAGCTTTGATCAGCTGGTAAAGAAGTAAAACGTAAAAAGTTCCTATGGGTTACAAATATGGGCAAATTAATCTTCCCGCATTTTCATTTAGTCCAGACGCGACGGTATCGAACTTATAACTGAGAAACGATTCGCGGGCTTCTCTATCATAATTTGAACGAGAACCTGGTTCCAGTAAGGTGACATGTAACTTCCCAGGCAGCACGCCAACACAGGACTTATGTAGGCGTGAAGTCGGCCAAAGTCGGCAGCGATATCGGGCCTAAGTCGGCAAATCGCGCTCGCGCTACTTTCACTCACGTCTGCCCGATGATGACCAGCCAGAATGGCGCCACTGTGGCGAAGCCACCATGGGTCGAACTTGGCCAGCCAGAGTGGCCGAAATTTGGCCAACCAGCGTGGGCGAAATTCGGCCAGCCAGAATGGGTCAAATTTGGCCAGCCAGAATGGGTCGGATTTGGCTAGGTACCATTGGCCGATGTTGCGGGCATTCAGGCTTTTTTGGCGTGTTGTCGGCCCCGCCGACATCGGGAAACCCCTTGCGCGACCGTTCACAGCCACTATGGTGTTTCTAGTGTTTACCCACGTGTGTCGCGCCGTTTGGATTGCGATAACTTTATTTTTTGTTTTCACATTTTCGAAGGGCAATGAAGGCATTTTCGAAGGACCAACAGTAGTTTGTGTAAATGTGCCTCTCATGCATACGCGAAAGCTTTATTAATACAGTAATAAGTGGGCCTAAGTGGATCCTCTGTAATTTCTATTACTGCGTTCTAAACAAAACAAATAACACAACAAGAGAGGTTTATAGAGAAAAGCACTATTTCATTTATTTTGTGAACTCTGCATTGATAATATGCTATTCTTGTGTTGCACCGTCGTAGTGGAAAAGCTTCGGCAAGGGTGGAACCTGAGGGAAAAGGCGTCAAAAGTTAGCACAGCTGTGGAGCACATCAGCACTATACCATAATTGCATGCAACTTATGTGCGACTCATGAACAAACGCGGAAATTCAAGAAATGTCAGAAACATTCATAATCGGGCACTACTTTAAAAAATAACAAAACAAAGTTGTCCTTTTAAATATAATGAATCTATGTTCAATATCCAACCCCCAGATCTTGGTGTCGTGTCGCTTTAGATACCCAAGGGGAAAAAAACGTGAGTAATGGTTCTGTTGCAAAGCAACTTTAAAAGCGGCACATTACTTGAAATAGGCGCATTTTGCATTATAATAAATTTAATATTTTTGGCGTACATCGGAAAGGAAAACATGTAGACGTGAGCTAACATGACACACCCCAGGGATGGGGTCGTTAGGCAAAAAATGTCCTTAAATGATAGGTGCAAGGTGCATTATAAGCAGATATTAGAGAAGGAACATCTTTTCAAGGCCACTTTAAAAATGCCATCGCGTGCCGAACTGCCGCACGTTTCCTGCACCAAGGAGCGCGTGTTCGGTATCACGTTACCTTTAAAACTACGGGCAAGAAAAGATAATGTTACGAGAACTGCAAGTCACCACACAAAGGGTGTTTGATACAAGCACATGATTAACTACAGGAAGTAAAACTGCTTTGGGACAATGTACGTAGGCTCTTTATTCGAAAATAATGAGCCTACGCACCTCACCACACAAATAATATATAAAGTGGAACCGGTGCTTTAACATCACAACAATATGTGCCACGTCCCATTTTGAAAACTGGCCAGCAACTTACCGAATTTTGGCATCCGCTCTGCACTCTACAGCTGTGAGTCCGCAATACAAATTCGGCGACGACACTGTAGTCTCACCAAAAGGCACAGGCTTGTGTTCATATACAACCGATGTCACAGTTGGGATGGGCATTGTCTTAGGATGTACACTCGCCAAGGAATCGCCCAATTAACTCGAATGATAGATAAATGCGGTACATGATAAACGATAAACGCGTAGACAGACTGCGTGCAGCCGTTGAAACTCGTTCTTACACCTTGCACGTTGGTAGCAATGCAGCCGCGACGAGAGAGCGCGGAGAGAGTTCCTCGTGGTTTCCCCCTCCGAAGGCAGCGAACGCCAGCAAAAGCAGGTTCAGAACCACATTCTTTGCAAACTGCAGATGAGCACAATGGATGTTCACGGAGGGGGCCGTGACAATGGTGGTCAGTTCGGAAGGGGAGGCGCGCCCCCCTCCCCACACACATTTTTTATGTTTAGTTGCTGCTGGCTTAGCACGTGCTAGGTTGCTTCTCGGCAGAGCACGCTCGTCTTTCTTGCTTTCTTTTTTTTTTGTAGTTGTCTCAAAACGTGGAAGACAGCATTTCTGCTGGGCAAACATTTTTGCACAATGGCGGGGACACCCGCCGGGACTGCATTTGTTAAGTGCAGCTCAGTGCAGCCTGTGGCGTATGCTGGTAGGCATGTGTTCTCTTGCCAGCTACTTGCAACACAGGATTTCGCAGAGGCTGAACCACACACTCTAGCTAAAAACGCGAGCGAAATGCTGCACTGCACGCAACAAACGTAGCGAGGACCCACGGCGTCGCCATTCTGCTTGAATTTCTGCGATTTTCTTCAGCGCACGAAAGACATGCACGTGCTGCCTTTCCGCACGACAAGAAATACTGCGATGACTCTGTCTCTACGCGCCCTTCTCTTGCCCTTATTGGTTATAAATAAATTAGGTGTTAAATATGAGAATGCGCACATGTGTGCTTATATCAACGCCATAGTCTCATACGAACGTCAGTGATAAATCCGACACTCTGCACAGAGCATGCAGTCAAGCTCGATATATTCTGCTCATCTAACCAGTACAACGTAACCGATGGCCGATGTGTAAACGAATTCGATATGTATGGAAAGAACGCACAAACGGACGTTACACAAAAAAAGCAAAAAAAAAAGCATGAATTATACGCAATGGCGCGGACATATTAAGGAATTATTAACCTATTGTATCTGCGTGGTAGTAGAGAGCATGGAGGTGCAAAAGGGAGGTATAAGTTTACGCGACCAGTAGAAAAATTATTTTCTGTTGCTGAGCTTATGCGAACTGCGATACATGCGTTGCGCTGTACTGGAGCTGTTTTTGAAAGGAATGCACTAGTTTCGCGAACGCACTGATGAAATGTAGTGAAGGGGCACGTGGTCAACAACAGCTTGACTTAGGACGGCTGGTTTATGCTGTAACCCTGCTCAAACGTATGAAGAAACTAGGGAACAGAAGAGAGCTTTGATTTTCAACTGAATTTTTTTTCAGTGCATGCTTGCTGTTTTTATATAACATAAGATACGCAGATCGCCTGCACAAGAACACTCTGTGATCACATACACTCTAGTAGAACTCACCAGAAAAGCTCTCTCTATATCAATTATAGGTGTGTGCATTTGTTTGCCACCTTTGAGATGAAAAATGCTTGCCATATGACTGCTTGGTATTTTTCGTTTTTGTTTTTTCGCAAATGTCGTGGTCTTGACAAGAGCACTTCATTTGAATTTGCAATACAAAGGGATCTATGTATTTCATGGTCCTCTCAATATAGAGTTAGCACTAGATCAGTATTGTCTTCTCGCTGTCGCACTGTTAGCTCCGTATACCGTTCTTTTGCATAGGTTGCTAAATGTCAGTAGTATAACGCCGGTGGGGAGTTTATCTCCGCTTCAGCACACCATAAAGTCTGCGCTAGACTTTTTTTTGTCCACTCGCTGCTGCGCTGTTACCTCCATATGCCTTTTCCTTCCATAGTTTGCTAAATGTCAGTAGTATAGCGCCGCTTGCAACTGTTTATCTTTGTTTGAACATATGAGCGCTGGTTATGCCCATCGATGTTTGCACGAACTAGTTCAATTTCTATGAATTTAAATTTTCTGATATGCGCTGTCAGATAATTTTCCATCATGCTTGTCGATCCTTCTGGCTAATGTTAACTGTTGCGCCAGCCTGTTTCGCAAAGTTCCCGCAAAACAGTCTTTAGATGTATATATCAATAGTTTATATGCATGTTTTTTGTGTGCCCTGTTTATGAAAAGCAAAGCGCGCGAACAGAATGTCATATATGGTGCTCAAAGCACACGTGCGCTATGTTCCGGCACTGAAACGCGTATACATGAATATATGAAGCTCAACATCTGATTCTTACATCGAATCTCTCAAGTGAATTTCGGTCAATCTTGTCGCGATCGGATCTCAATTGTTATATACAGCACGCTTACAAAGAGGCCCGTCCGATATCAACCATGAAAGGCTGCGGCGTAGTCGACGTTGCCCCCAGGATGAGAGAAATGACTCAATGTTTCCTGTGAAATAATCTTTCTAGGCAAATATCGCGCCAAATTCGCCATTCCTCAGGCGATGCTGATGAGCGGCAAAATCGGCGCCATATTTGCCGGAGAAAGTTATCGGCTCAGCCGACTGAGGCTCTAAGGTGGCATACTTGGCACAGTGTTGCCGACAAATGGCGTCGGCCAGCCCATATTGTCTGTAGAAAGGCAAAATCGGCGGCATAGTTGCCGTTGAAAGCCATCGCCTCAGCCGATGTCGGCAGTAACGCGGCATATGCGGCCCCATGTTGCCGATTACAGTCGACGGCCTGCCGGTATCGGCGGGGCAGCGGCTATAGTAGCCCGACGTTGCCAGTCATTGACGGCGGCTTAGCCGATACTCGCTTGCTGTCGGCAACGTTAGGCCGTGGATGGGCCGAACTTTGCCGCCATAAAACCAATATCGGCCCTACGT
>JABSTT010003371.1:0-29269 GCA_013339685.2 Hyalomma asiaticum | reverse complement strand
CTTCTAAATGTTGTTTAACTGCCACTAAGATGCTTGAGAGAATGTGTTCTTTTGGCCAGTTGGTTCATTTTTGAAACGGGAAAAATTTGGGGTGCTGTAAAGACGGGGACGCGAACTAGACGCACAAGACACGCGGTCAACTTTAGACTGAGGTTTACTGGAGCAACACGAATAATTTTGTACAGACAACCAGCATGGTCATTTATGCATACAACCTGCATAAAATTTTTGATGTTGCTCCAATAAACCTCAATTGAAAATATATATAGAGAGCGCCCGCCCTGTGTTCTAGTTCTCGTCCCCGTCTTTTTAGCGCTCCAAGCTTTCCATTTAAGCTATTTGCCCTAGCAGAGTGAAATGGCCACTGCCTAAATAAAACAAGTGTCTGTACATCTTCTAACAAAGCTAGAGGTCCGCACAAGGTTTTGGTGCATAACAGTTGCACCAGTAACGGAAAATATACTATGCACCAGTAACGCCAGTACCAGTAACGGAAAATATACTATGCGTCAGTAGTTCCATGCAACACTGTGGAAGCTATAGGTGTCTTGGGCCAACCAGGAGGACGAATAGACGTTAGACGTGACTTTGCGGGCCATGGAACCACCCCATAATGAGCATTACAGTGGAAGCGGCAGCCTTGAAATGAGGAGGAGAAGGATGAAGTGGGGCTCCTACTGGAAGAAGCGGCTCGCAGGTGCGTGTCCGAACAACGGCATGTTGTCTCGCTTCGCAAGAATTCTGCCCTAAATGACCTCGTACTGTTGGCTGTGCTGCACGGAGCTAGTGAAACAGAGCATAGCCCAAGCATAAAAGTTTGTCTTGAACACTGTGGGACGAGGCCGGTCCTCTTATGTGGACGACGGCTCTTGAAACGACTTCCAGCTAAGCTGCACGTAACAAGCAGGAGGCAGCTACCGGTTACCACAAAGGATGGTCTGTAGAGATGTTGTACGCTCACCTCTACTGAGCTCGTTGAGTTCACGCTGGCAGTGTGATTCGCTGCATCTACAAGAAAACGCCCCATTGAAAGTAAGCAATGCATGGCAATACCTTTGTCGCATGTGTTTGATTAAAACATTCGGCAAAGCACGCGACGAGATGTGACTGTGTAGAAAGAGGTTATTTGCCTTACCTTATGCGGTATTGTCGCAGGCACTTGAGGAAGCGAAGATTGCTAACCGATCTGCGGGCAGCGATTGGCTGGTTGGTCTGTCCTTGGAAGCCTCGGCGCAAGCAGGCAATGAACGCACGAGAAGCCCACGCAGTGCGTGCGTTTTTTTGCTTTCTCTTCATTCCATGACGCTTACCCATTACAGACTACTGCCCATCCATTATGTTTCTAGAAAAAAAAAGCAACCATTTTTGTTATTACTTTAGTAAAACAGATATTTCGTGTAAGTGCTGCTTAAGTACCACCTAAGGAACATAAAAAAGATAATGCTTCTTGTGCATCCCATAGGTATCCAAATACGCTGCTAATTTCTTCCCATGTAGACGCCAAGGCTTAGGCATTGCGAAGTGCAGTACATAGCTATTCGACATCGCAATTTATTTCCAGCTTATTCAGCATGAGAGCAATAAATCTTTAGTGTCTGTGTGTAAATATCTTCAAACCATTCCTTGCGCCCATGACAACTACACATTCATTATACTTGAATGGATGCCGTCTAATTACGTACTTTAACATCGTCGTGATTTGCTGTATAGCTGTCTGTCACATCACAATTATTGTTGCCTTTGACAGCAAGAGGAACTCGTGCGACCTTGTTCTTGTTCACCTCAATAAGCGCGGCAATTACCCAATTTGGGGGATTTGGCAAGAATAGGGTGGGTCTACCCTTCCTCATCCTTATCTTCCACTTCCCGAAAATACTGTTATAGTACTACTTTCATCGAACGGGGGGTATCTTGTCATCAAAAAACTGAACTTATTGTTCAGCCAAGTGCATTGAACTGCATCTGGATATAGTACATTCAGAGCCTTGATACCACGAAACATCAGCACCTATTGGTATTCAGGACATGTAGATGGTAGACGGCTGTAGGTAGTACTAATACCCGTAGATGTTTGTTTCCGTAGAGAAGCGGAAAATCTATGGACTTGACGTCGTGCGTAAGCCGCAGGCCGTGGTGGAGGAATAATTTAGGAGACGCAACTCGGGTTCTTCACCGGTCGTGGTAGTCACCCCGAAGCGCGTCAGGATGGATGGATGGATCCTATGAGCATCCCATTTATAACGACGTTGTGGCCCGCGGCCAACCTAGCTCTATCCCGGCGACACCTTTATGTGGCAATGCAGTGAAGGCTACGTGGGCGGAGCCCCTGTAAATTTGTTAATACGCCAAGCAGTCCGTCCGCGGGCGATTTTGATTCTGCAGGCACATCCAGTTCGTGTTCTTTAGGTGCTAGTTTCAGTATGAAGCCCGCCCCAACTTACATCACTAGTGGAACGGCGGTACGGAAGATCGGCTGTCTACAACTGCAATCGAAAGCGGCTCCAAATGCGTCATACAGTGAGCTTGAGGCACTTAAATCCGCGTGTAAACGCGCACTATACGTAACAATTGCCAATGTTCCCTTTTCTTCCCAATGACCTCGTACTGCGGGGGAGCATGGAATCAGTTTTGTGGAAGCGAACGGTTCATTTTGGAAAATATCCGGTGGCCGCAGGACAGCTGCACAATTATACTTGATATATTACGTAAAGGCAAGAAGCCATTTCCTCAATTTTATTGCATATAGAGTCATTGAAGTACTTAGAGGGACACAATTTATTTATTTATTAAATAAATTGCGTCCGTCTTCAATACCTATCACAAGGTTCTCACTTTAGCTTGGCATGGGATGCATCGGCATCCACGGGTAGCATATTTTAGGGGCGAAGCTCCTTAAGGCGTGGGTCGTTCGTCCCTTGTAGTCGTAACCACCTCGTTCTAGGATTGCGCTCGATAGCTCGCGCGCCGGGAGGCTCGCGCTCGCCCTCGGCGCGTTCCTCCCGGCGCGCGAGCTCTCTCACTCTTCCATCTGCTGTCTTGTGTGAGAGAGACAGAAAGAGAGAGAGAGAGAGCGAAAGACTGTCCGTTTCTAACGATGATGATGGGTTTGTGCTAGCGCGTTACGGCGCGTGTAAGAAGCTGGTGTAAGACGCTGCGGCCTCTCCGCCTTATACTCTTTCAGCAGTCATGTGATGGCGTCGGCAAACGCTGTGCGCGTTCCGGCCTGTGTAAGGGGCTGCGTAAGACGCTGTGGCCTCTCCCCCCTTACTAGAGTGCACTGCATGTTTCTAACGCGTTTGTGCTAGCGTCCCCTTAAACGCGAGATCCCAGCGTTCGAATAGAGTGTTTCTGACGTCTTTACATGATGATCGACTCGGCGAATTACACGGAAGATTAACGGTTTACCGGTGATTCACTCCGGAGCTTCGCCCACTCATCATCATTCACCCCGTGGATATGCTGTGAATTTTTTATGATTGGCAACGGTCGGCGTATCACTTGGAAGTAGTACAACTTCAATTCTTGTATCCAGACGATGAAATCAACTCTACACCAACAACAGCAACAGAAAGAAATATTTTTCCACACTCTTCTATGGTATTCGTTTCCATTGCTTCGTTTAATGCGGATCTGCTTACGAACACTCGCTCATGCACGCTTGTATGTTTCGGCGCGCACCTGTTTTCAGCCCCGCAACGCCATCGTTGCACTTGAGGATGAGTAAAATGGGGCACTGACACTGAAAGCCAGAAACCACAAGAAAAAGAAAACAAAAGCTCGTTTGCAGGACAAGCTTTCTAAATTACATTGAGCAGGCCTTGAACATAAAAAGAAAATAGATAAGCGTCGTATTTTCTGTTATGCTACGTAGACTGGAAAAGTTAGCGTTCGTGGACTATATGCCGATGAAATAAAAATTACAGCATATCCACGGAGTGAATGATGATGAGTGGGCGAAGCTCGGGAGGTTCATCGTAGATCGTGCCGAGTTCCGGAATAATTTAGTTATCGCGCACGCTACGAATCCTGATGGTTCAACTATGCACGAGTGAAATCTCCCACCGGCACTTCATTGCAAGTCAAGATCCAGTGTATATATATATATATATATATATATATATATATATATATATATATATATATATATATATATATATATATATATATATATATGGGTGGCCGGTGAACGGTTCTCCAACGCGAGCAGTCGATATTTCTCAATCAAGAAACTCGCTAGGAGACGCTGCCTGCGCCAACGTTGTCTCTCGCGGGTGAGGGCGCGTTCTCCTTTTTTGCGCGCTCGTAGAGCGTTCATCTAAGAAAGAGCGTTTCCATAGTCAACGCGCGCCTTTCGCTCTCTCTCTCTCTCTCACACACACACACAAGACAGCAGATGAAAGAGTGAGAGAGAGAGAGGCACGCGCCGAGGGCGAGCGCGTGCCTCCCGGGAGATACTGCCGGTTACGCCTGACGCCTGACGCAGGACAAGGTTAGACTAAGAGGAGCTTCGCCCTAAAAAATTACACCATCTCCCGCTAAAGGGGGCCATGAGGCGATGCGAAGCAGCACGTGGAGTGCACACCGCGTTTGCATCGGTTTGACGCTAGCAGACGCTGCCTGCGTCAGCGTTGTCTCGCGAGGGCGAGGGCGCGTTCGCGTTCCTTGCGAGCTGGTAAAGCGTTCATCGAAGAAACAGCGTTTCCATAGTCAACACGTGTCGTTCGGAGAGGAGGAATGCCGAGAGGAGAGGAGACTGAGACAAGGAGAGGATGGGGAGGGGGATGCGCATGCGCAGTGCGGGTGTGGACGCCACACGGCGGATGGATGGAGGGAGTGAGTGACATAGCCCCGACCATAAGCTGCTTCGCATTTGAAAGAAGAAATGCGCTCTTCGGCTCCGTAGCTTTTGCTGCGCTTCCACAAGAAGATGTCTCCAGGTGTACCTTTATTTTTTACTACGCAAGCGCATGTTTTCCTGAATTAATCATATTATGCCAAAAATTATCTCTGTGCCTATATATTCTAGCCTTTAGCGTACCGCTTCATACAGTGCTTCATACTGCGCCGTTTAGGAGTCCCAGGACCAAAGTTCCACAACGAACGTCGCAGGAGACGCAGGCACGAGTTCACGCGTCTACGACCATCTATGCTATGACCGCGTTTCTACTGCATTACACTGGGGAAAAACTCTTTGGGTCGCCGTCATGTGCGCTGATTGATTGATTGATTGATTGATTGATTGATTGATTGATTGATTGATTGTGGTTCGGTTAGTAAAGGACGCTAATTTCTGCAGCCCATGTAGTGGGCACGGCTAAGCTTCCGTGGGGGTGGGGTATGGGAGTGAAAGAGATAGAGAGGAGAGAAAGGCCGTAGTGGAGGGCTCCGGCTGCCACCCAAAAAACGCGGGTTCGATCCCGGCCGCGGCGGTCGATTTTCGATGGAGGCGAAAATGCCAGAGGCCCGTGTACTGTGCGTTGCCAGTGCACGTTAAAGAACCCCAGGTGGTCTAAATTTCCGGAGCCCTCATCTACGGCCTTTCTCTCCTATCTCTTTCACTCCCTTTCCCCCCACCCCCACGGACGCTTAGCCGTGCTCCCTACATGGGCTGCAGAAATTAGCGTCCCTTCCTATCCGAACCACAATCAATCAATCAATCAATCCGGGAATTTAGACCACCTGGGGTTCTTTAACGCGCACTGACAACGCACAGTACACGGGCCTCTGGCATTTTCGCCTCCATCGAAAAGGCGACCGCCGCGGCCGGGAACGAACCCGCGTATTTTGGGTTGCAGCCGAGTACCGTATAACCTCTACACCACTGCGGCGGAGCTCCACGTACATCCACCATTAGCCGCCAACCAGCGATAGCACGAGAGAGGGTGCGCGTCACCTCCTTACCCGAGGAGACATTAACGCTAAAGATTGCCGTTAGGTTAAGAAGAGGAGGCTAAGCGTCCATACGGCCATACGGCTAAGCGTCAGTATGGTACGGGAAAGGGAGTGAAAGAGATAGAAAGAGGAGGGAAATGCCGTAGTGAAGGGTTCCGCAAATTTTGACCACCTGGGGTTCTTTAACGCGTACTGGCAACGCACAGTACACGGGTCTCTGACATTCTCGCCTCCATCGAAAATGGGACCACCGCGGTCGCATTTGCGGTCGCGATCGCATGATGGTAATAATGATGGCGAACTTCGGGCCTAGCAGCGCCGACGAAAGTGGCAATCACATTGGTAAATAGACAGGTACAGTTTCGTATCGCTTAAGCCTTTTTTTTATGACAAATGCGCTCGCCGGGCGGAGCAAGGATATTTCCCGGAAAAACGCAAGTGAGTCCGAAAAATGCCATGATCGACTTTAAGCATTTACAAGTAACTCGGCAAAAAAAGAAAGAAGCCCAAATTCCTTTATAATAAGTTGAAGTAGCCATTCTGGTATGAACAATAATTTGCGTATGGGTTACTACACCCACATCTTAAACGATATTCTATTATGGGACTGAATTATTTGTGCGTGCCAAAGAAAGTGATTGCGGTCAGTTAACAGAAAGCGACATTTTGTCAATTTGTCAACAAGTGAGCTTCTATCCAAGTTTGCTCGGAGCCTATCAAGAGAACTCACAACTTGGTTGATAACAAGATGTCCGCGCATCTGTGTATTGCGTTCTCAAACACTAAACAGTAAACTCTTAGCCGTAGTATGTTTTGTTGCTGCACAATGTGACAACGGCGAAGGAAATGGGCCACCGTGAAGAAAAGTGAGTTGGGCTTTCTTATTTCGGGTTTTACCTGCAAATAAGAATAATGAGACTTAAACAGTTATCTTAGAAATCTCTTGTGGAACATTTGCGTGGTTAATAATTGAGGACTGAATCAACGACGTTGTACAAAAAGCAAATTTCCTTTATTACAATACTCCTACCTAAGGAATTGCTGATCGGTAGCTTGACGCGCTACTGAGCAATATCATTCAAGCCTGAGGTCGAAAGAGAAAACATTTTATTCGACTTTTATGTTCCAGGTACGTGTTACATGGAACCCTTAGGGCTTCGTGAGGTTTTTCTGATCTGATATCCGATCTTTTTTAGGGGCGAAGCTCCTTAAGGTTTGGGTCTGTCCGTCCGTTGTAGTAGCGCGTTACCTAGTAGGAGGCGCGCTACTAGGAGGGCGCGTGTGGGAGGCGCACCCTCGGCGCGTGCCTCCCGGCGCGCGAGCTCTCTCACTCTTCCATCTGCTGTCTTGTGAGAGAGAGAGAGACAGAGAGAGCGAAAGGCGCGCGTTGACTATGGAAACGCTCTTTCTTCGATGAACGCGCTACCAGCTCGCAAAGAAGGACAACGCGCCCTCACCCGCGAGAGACAAGCTTGACGCAGGCAGCGTCTTCTAGCGAGTTTCTTGATTGAAAAATACTGACTGCTCGCGCTGGAGAACCGTTCAACGACGGCCACCCGTATATAAAGAAAGAAAGAAAGAAAGAAAGAAAGAAAGAAAGAAAGAAAGAAAGAAAGAAAGAAAGAAAGAAAGAAAGAAAGAAAGAAAGAAAGAAAGAAAGAAAGAAAGAAAGAAAGAAAGAAAAGAAAAATTCACAGCATATCCACGGAGTGAATGATGATGAGTGGGCGAAGCTCTGGATGTTCATCGTAGATCGTGCCGAGTTCCGGATTAATTTAGTTAATGCGCACGCTACGAATCCTTATGGTTCAACTACGCACAAGTGAAATCTCCCATCGGCACTTCATTGCAAGTCAAGATCTAGTGCCTATATATATATATATATATATGTGTGTGTGTGTGCAATGGATCTTGCAATGAAGTGCCGGTGGGAGATTTCACTTGTGCGTAGTTGAACCATAAGGATTCATAGCGTGCGCGTTAACTAAATTAATCCGGAACTCGGCACGATCTACAATGAACATCCGGAGCTTCGCCCACTCATCATCATTCACTCCGTGGATATGCTGTGAATTTTTCTTTTCTTTCTTTCTTTCTTTCTTTCTTTCTTTCTTTGTTTCGGCACCTGGAGTGCTCTTAGACTTCTTAGTGCTCTTAACGCTCTTAGTGTTTTACTGCGAAGCTGTGTACCACTCAGTGGTCGGAAAATTCCGTGTCGTAAACAGTAAACGCCACGTTAACAACTTCAAGGCAAATGGCACAATCTTTCTTTGCAATGTGTTAGCGGTGGAAACTAGTGTTCTGGGTTGAGAGAATATAAATACATTCGCAGCTTGCACGACTACTAGAGTTGTGTGTAGAGCGAAATTTTGATTGCGAAGCGAATTCTAAAATTTATGTTCAAGTGCCAATTGAACAGAACATATATTTCGAATAGTTTCCGAATATTAGCGCGTCAAATTATGGAGAACTGTGCTGCTAAACATGGGCAAAGAGATTTATTGCATGACTAGTGAACTCTCACATTGTCAATCCAAGGTCCTGAAGAACACTCCAGCAGAGAATTGTGCGACAGCTGAACTTACTTCTCCGCAGTATACAAACGTTAGCTTCAGCGCAGTACAAGAATGTTATGCGGCGAAGCATTCTACACGCGGGTATGGGCCGTTTTTTACGACACAGCGTAAATTTTCCCTTAATTACCAACGTCGAATAGTTTAATTGGTAAAAGTGCAATGGGAATGGAATAGCAAACGTTATTCAAAAATTATTTGAAATTTCGAAGATTCCCAAAATCCTAATGACTAGGTCAAGACGATCTAAGAAACCTAGTGCCACTTCTGCACCCAATAAGAAAGAGCCCAAAACCACAAAACAAGCGTCAAAACCGGATAATAATGATTGTGGTTTGTTAAAGACAGGACGCTATTTTCTGCAGCCCATGTAGGGAGAACGGCTAAGCGTCCGTGGAGGTAGGGAAAAGGGAGTCAAATGAATGGAAAGGAGAGAAAAGCTGTAGTGAAGCAGCTCCGGAAATTTCGACCACTGACAACGCACCGTACACGGGCCTCTGGCATTTTCTGTTCCGTCGAAAATGCGACCGCCGCTGCCGGAATCACCATCGGCCATACCATGGTGAATACGTCGGTTCTCGTCCGACCACCTTGGGGATTGACACAATGAAGGCGTTACAACAGCACGAGCTCACGCGCACTCGTGCTCAAAGCGCGTCGCTTCTTTTCTTGTCAATTTTATTTTTCTGTGCTCGCAAATGTTCGAGCAGCACGTGCGCCTCGAGGATTTCCTTTTCCGTTCGGCGCATTCGCCCAATCGGCCCTGCCGTATTTGTGGCCGTGTCGTGACTCCATCAGGTAAGCTCAAATTTGTTACCACTGCGGTGATACTGAGTTTTCAAGGAATAATTCGTGAACCAAGAAACTTGAGTCGCGATTTCACTTCCCACATAAGCAGTGTGACGTAGCGTATTTGGTTGCTCGTAGCAGCGCAATTTAAAGGGGGCACATATGGCACGGGAATACCAAGACCGTTGCGGCGCGTCTGTGGGGCATTTTTTAAAGGTGTGTACTGCGTGTATTTCGCGAACGTTCAAAGACCACTCATTCAAAAGACCCGAGGCGTTGCCTTCCACTTACGCGGAGAGAAAAGATGAAAGTCGCCTTCAGCGTACGCATTCACGTTCAAAGTACAATTTATAATTTCGGAGGACGCTTGGGTGCAAAGTGCGTTCTCCGCAGAGCATGTGCTTACTCCATTAGCGTCCCATGAGGCTACTTGTACGTCTCGCACAGTGTAGAGATGAGTGATTGTGTAACGAAGCGTTTTCGAATTCAGTGACGCGAAAAGAACAACGAAATTTGTAAACGCGCATGATACATGTGCATACCGACAGAAGCTATATGTCTATTTTCTGTCCTGTCGCCATGCGCCCTCAAGTTGATAGTCTGTCAGCACTTGTGTTGCCTTGTTCTCTTGTTTACACGTCTGCACACTTACGTTCTTTCACCACAGGTATATGATATTTATATGTATATATTTTTTAATTGGCTGCGTAGAATGATACCTCTCTGCAAGGGCCTAATTATAACTAGTTGCGCGTCGCGTTCACGAAGCATTAGTCTACACTTAATGTTTGCAGATTACGTGACGTGAATAACTTATTTGGCCGCTCCGTGGGCCACCGCGATTTTTTTTCTTTCTGATATTTGTTGGTGCCTAGAACAAGGAGCAACTTTAGTATTTCAAGAAGTAGTTATAGCAACTTGCTGAAACATCGCCGGATTTCTCTGAAAGGTTGCCCGCCAATCACAGAAAAAGCGACAGAAACTTTTGTTTTTGTAAAGAGATTAGAGTGTGGCCTTAAATGTTATCATATAATTGTTATCAGATATATTCGTTAATTTTCTGCCATAATTTTCTTGTACTGTTGTATACTCTACCAAACAAAATTGATAATAAGAAAGCTAATATGAAAGTATTTCTCTGCAATTTCCTCCTATGCATTAGAAACACAGAAATTGTTTAAAATGTGCTACACCTCGTCTTGACGGTGTCGGTACGGCGCACTGCATTGCAGACAAATCATGCCAACAGTCTATACCTGGGCTAATTTGCAAGACCAGAAACGGCAAACCGGTGGCCACTTTTCACTCCGAGATGACAGCTGAAGCTACAACATGCCTTTTGTCCGTTGCATATAGTACGAAAAAGAAGTTGCGATTTAAAAGACCTGATTAGGTGTGCCATGGCTGTCAGTGAGCGTCTACATTCTCATAAGATTTTGCTACGTAACCTGTGCAGATGGAAAACAGCTAGCTGAGCCTAACTCTGTTCAAGAACTTTCCATGTACTACAGAGACACTTTCATGCCTTTCGCTCCATACAGGCAACATTGTCCGCTAGCATCACTCTGCGCTGTCAGGCAATTGTAGCCGGAAATTGGGTAAGCATTACAAAGAGCGTTAACCTTATTCGAATTTAGCATTCTGTGCCAAATATATGTCAGCAGTGGTACTTTGGTTAGCAGACTGAATCAAATCTAAACGCCATTCAGCGAAGACGAATGCGCGCAGAAACTGACCTAGATAAATGTAGAAATTATTGCATCATGAGTTTTTTGAGAGCGAAACCCTGTAGCACTAATAATGGATTACATTTCATTCGGCCAAACCGGTGATAGGGTCCCTGAATATTCTGTCAAACGTCGGAGGACAACTGCTACTGCACTCGTCCAAGTGGCCACCGAGATTGCAACTGCAGTGATCTGGGTGTTCGAGTATAACTCAAGAATTTGCGTCATGAGTTGCCGCCAGGCCTTGGATACTGCCGCCACGCACGAGCGCCTCATGGGAGAACTGGCGCAGCGCCTGGTGTCCATCTCCGACAGCCGTGCATCAGGTGAACCCGGCCTGCCAAACCGCAGCAAGGCCACTGCGGTGAGGCTGACCAACCGAACTGCATGCTGCTGCCCACGTCGGCGGTCTCGGTGATCTCCTGCAACTGCCACAAGAACGACAACCTGCACGTCCAAGTCACGATCAAGTGTCCTTGCAGTCGGCCCAGCACTGCGGAAGTTGCGACACAAGTAGGTGGCAGGTCACTCAATAATTCGTAGGTTCGGGTCCAGGCAGAGGGTTCCACATGCCACGAAAATGGTATGTTTGGGATTCGAGTTCCCTTATACTTCGCAGCTGAAACATTTATGTCGCTGGTTTCAGTGAGAAAGCGTGAGCGTTCGAGAAACTTGAAAGCCAAGTTTAATTTTAGCGAAAAACGACGACCTTTTGTATTTGAATACGTCTAGTGTTTACATTAGCAGAAAGGAAGTGCTTGTGCATCGAGCAAGAGCCAGATGGCACGAATTTGTTACAGAGGCGACAGGCCGGCGAACCGCGGGGTGAACCTATAATATTTACCTACAGGTTGTAATGGGCTGTCAATATTTTCCATGAATTTACTAAGGAGCCCAGTCTGTTCTTGTTGGAGAGATGCTACGTTACAGCTTCACTGATTGATTGATGGATCCCCTACGGAAGTGCGCTAGCGATGCTTGCGAATTGAAATGTGTCGAAAAGTCGAAGTAAATCTCTTAAGGCGACGCTCCCGGTGTCAGTTACAGAGATGATCGCAGAAGGCGACCGGCGATGATCGCCTTGCTTATGATGCAGATTCTCACGTGTCCAATGGCTCAGCAACTATTTTATTGCCCTTGTTCTAACTGCCAATCGGCAAGCTCTAGAGGCGACAACTTGGCGATATGGCCAAATGCAATCGTTCTCATAATACGGCCCCTGTCGCAGTTAAGAACCTATGTAATAACCTCTTAAATGAACCAGTGACAGTACCAGCTGTTTAATCTTCATACGTTCAGGTCTTGGGACTACAACGTCGTTCAGGCGTTAGGACTACAACGTGCTCGGTAAAGGAAAACATAGTACAGATCCCTTTCTCTCTCTTTCTCTTGCATTCTTTAGAAAACAGTGTAAGTGTTCTTGGTTCGACTTGCCGAGAACTACTATCTGCAACGTTCACATCATACAATAGCATCCTGCACGTGTTTATACCATAGCATTCAGAATTCGAGAATAGAAAATTAGCAGATTCCACGTGCAGTGGGAATCAAGCAAATGTGAAGCACGCATCAGGAACGTAAAATGGATCTGCAATGTTGTCTCGCTATACCGACTTTGGTACATACGAAGTTAACGAAACGGCCGCAAGAGCACCAAGACTGTGGCATGTAAACCATGCCGCTCATGCCACGAATGTTATGATTGTAATGTTATGACCTGTCATTTACGTTCGTCATGCAGTCGTGTTGTGCCATAGCAATTTTCGCATTCATCCCATTAACGAAACGTGTGACACGTAAATCATGCCGCTCATGACATGCATGTCACGATTTACATGTTCTTAGAACGTGTCACCCATGGTCGTCAGACATCCTTGTTTCGCCATACCACTTTTGGTATATACCAAGTTAACGAAACAGCCGCAAGAGCACCAAGACTGTGGCACAAAAATCATGCTGCTCATGACATGCATGTCATGATTTTCATGCTATAACCTGTCATTTATGATCGCCATGCAGTCGTGTTGTGTCATACCAATTTTCGTATACATCCCATTGACAAGACGGCCAGGAGAGCACCAAGACCTTGCATGTAAATTATGTCGCTCATGCATGTGACGATTTTCATGTTATGACCTGTCATTTATGTTCGTCACGCAGTCTTGTTGTGCCATGCCAATTTTTGTATATATCCCATTAACGAAACGGCCAGAAGAGCAGGAAGACCACGGCATGTAAATCATGGCGCACATGACATGGATATCACGATTTTCATATTATCACCTGTCATTTATGTTCGTTATGCAGTTACGTTGTGGCATACCGATTTTCGCAAACATCCCATTAAAGAAACGGCCAGGAGAGCACCAAGACCGTGGCATGCAAATCACGCCGCTCATGACATGCATGTCATGATTTTCACGTTTTAACCAGTCATTTATGTCTGTCGTGCAATCATACTGTGGCATACAAATTTTCGTATATATCCCATTAAACAAAACGCCTGGAGAGCACCAAGACCGTGGCATGTTGATCACTCTGCTTAAAACATGCATGTTATTATTTTCATGTTATGACCTGTCATTTATGTGCGTCATGCAGTCATGTTGTGGCATACCCATTTTGTATACATCCCACTAACGAAAAGGCCATGATAGCACCAAGACACTGGCACGTAAATCACGCCGATGATGACATTCATGTCATGATTTGCACGTTATGACTTCTCATTTATGTTCGTCATGCAGTCATGTCGTGGCATATCATTTTTCGTATACATCCTATTAACGAAACGGCCAGGAGAGCACAAGGTCGTAGGCGGCTAGATAGACAGAGAGATAGATACGCTCAATATCGCCGAAGTTCGCTAAGAAATGCTTCGCATTTAGAAAGTTGGCAGTCGGATCTGCTCCATGGCGTAGAAGTCATCTGAGCCATGGCAGAGTGCCTATGTGCATCGAGACGGAACATGACGAATTTTCCAAGGACATTGGCACCATATTTTGTACGACACGTGGTTCTAAACACTATTCCGTTAAAAAATTTCGCACCGGTGTTCGCCTGCGTCAATGAATCACGCCTGCTGCAACGGCTGCGGTCAGCGTTTGCATCAACCCCAGCAATCAACGAAGCAATCCGCCGACCACTTTCTGCGACAGCGCAGCGCAATCTCTTGAGCCAAAGCACATAATTTCATATGTGCAAAAATTATTCGTACTGATGCAAACATCAAGACTGCCCGTCCGTCTTTCGGTTGTGTGTGTTTTGCAGTGTTCGCACAAAGGAGGTTTAAATAATCTGAGCCAGTTCCGCTGCAGCAAAGGCTGTATACGAAGGGTGGCGCAGTGACTCGCTAGAGTTTTCCTCGTGTTTCCCTTGTGTTTATCGCCGGCGTCTTCGCGCTACTTCCGCTTAATTGCATTCATTATGCGATTGATTACCCTTCATGTCTAACCTTTATTTTATTTTGCTAGTCTCAGGTATTTTAACCTTGCTTTGACTGGATACACTTTAGCTGCTCGCGTTCGAGTGACGTTTTCTCAGCCTGAGCTCGGCGTGAGAGAAAAAAATGTCAGTTTCGCCGCAAGGGCGAAGCAATGAATGCGATAGCAAGAAACTGTAATGTTATACGAAGTGAGGCTCGCAGCTTCAGGAGCAATATTAATTGTAGCAAACATGCACTTGCTAAGTGAGCGTCTCCCGTGGGCAGCGCGTGCTGGTACGAAGGGCTTTACACGTTGTGTGTCACAAAGCTACACATACAAAGCTAGGGGAGGCCGCTAAATGAACAAACAGAAGATGAGCGCGAACTATCAAGTGAAGCACGCACAAAACGAACGCACAGATATACACCGAACGAGCGCGACTATGCTGTCACAATGGATACTCTCAGTTTGAACAGCGCTCCTGTTGCAAAGGCGGCTGCCCGTTGCGCTCCTCGCGCCATCTCGCTGGCAATGAAGAAACGCTATAAGCGCCTGCCGTCTCTGAGTCCTTCCAGCGTAAAGGGTGTGTATATAAGGCTCGCCATTCGCTCCTTGAAGCGTTTGCTCTTTGTGGCGTAGTTGTTAGCGCCACGCGCTTCAGAATGAGATGTTCCTGGTTCGATTCAGCGCGTCGGAAGCATTTATCCGAATTATTTTTCTTTGGAATATATATATATATATATATATATATATACACGGTTCGTGACGGCGGCGACGGGGACGACAAAAACCAGCCGAGACTGTCCATATAATTGCTATCGCAATAAAATTGCCGAGAACACAAGGGGCTCTACAATTTAAAAAAAATTACTGACTCTGGGTGGGTGTCATTTATTTTGTAGATAAATACTAAATAATATCCACTGAACCTTGCCGCCGTGTGTGAAGGTGGCGTTTGCCTATGCTTGAGTCCTAAATTATTGCCAAGTAATCGAGAAACTTGTCGCAGTTTACTCGTTCTTGATTGGCTGATTTAAATTCAAGGCAAATTGGAATTCAAAAGCGCATTGTTCCGGATTAAAATAATACTATTGACCGACAATGCCATGGTCTTGCATGGAAGTTGTCATAACGTTCAAGTTTGACCCAAACAACCAGTAATACAAGCAGGCACTTCGATCATTACTATATCCTAGCAAAATTAACTGCCTTAACTGTAGGTACTATAGTCGGTTACCACGTAAGACTAAATAACCCCCTCCCCCCCTCACTACGCCTCACTACGCCCTTTTTGCGTGCCCCCGCGCAGCAGAGCAAGTAGTTCCCACCAAAGAATGACAAAATTTCAATATTAAGTACTGTATTTCTCAGTGCTACAAAACTATTTATGTAAATACCGGAAAGTTAAACGATCTCCTGTCTAAAAGCATGGAGCGCCCAAAAAAGGCACGTGATACATCACGTCGTCGGAAACAAATAGAACAATACTGATTTCTACACAGGAGGATGCGACGACGAAACAGGCGACAGTTCGTAATATGCGTACGCACCACATATAATAGACAACACGCGCAGAAGTTTCCTTGCAGATTTGGTAGTACACTGTTAGGAACGTTACTCAACCACAACGCATAACATAATATATAGTTCACAGCGTAAGCCGTTGTCGGCTCGTTACAATGGCCGAAATTGGTAGCGATGGTATCCGCCGCCGCAGCTGCCGATGCGCGTAACCACTATCAGGGCTAGTTGGAATGTAGACTTGTAATGCACTTCCAGCGCTGGAAATGTATTACAAGTATGCAGAAGGCACGGCAGTGCCCGCCTGACCAAAGAGTGTTTCATGCGCGAAACACGCGTAGGCGCAGCTCAGGAGACACCATCATCCAGAGTATAGATTCTCTGTACTCGAATGGCGGTCATTAAACTTGCCTACGATGCTGTGGTATCCTCGAAGCGTGAGCTCTGTATGTGCCGGTGAGTCGATGAGTCGCGCTGGGAGCGACGCCCGAATCTCAGCAGCAGGAATGCAGCACCAGCGATGTTCCGGGCTAGGGGAGTATAAGAGAACTCTGCGGAGAATCTCCATCAGTGAACGATGATGGAATGTGTTAATATTTTGTAGGGGCTATGACGCGCCCTCCCTTAAAGCCATTCGCTTGTATGTATGTATGTATGTATGTATGTATGTATGTATGTATGTATGTATGTATGTATGTATGTATGTATGTATGTATGTATGTATGTATGTATGTATGTATGTATGTATGTATGTATGTATGTATGTATGTATGTATGTATGTATGTATGCGTGCATGCATGCATGAAAATCCAACTGCTTGGATTGTCGGAGCGCTGCTGGTTTTACGCACTGCATCACAGGCAACACGACGTCGTTGGTATATTTGCCGCAATCCTATGAAAATGATGCTTGGATGGTGCACCGCTACGCAGCTTCACCATTCATTGTAAAAACAAAGAAGCACTCATAATATGCTATAAGGCGGCAGAAATAACTAAACGTAAGCGCGTGTATTGCTGACATCTATTCGTCGCTCATTTTTAGCACCTCTTGATTTTTTAATTGTGGTGACATAGCGGTCCGTACTCCGAACTGTTTGATATTTTTTTCTGACATGTCCGCATTTCTTTTTCGTACAGACGGACCCATGGCCCGTGCAGAGGCAGCAACCGAAGTACACTTTTGAAGACGGTGGATGTGTACCGGTGCAGTTGAAGAAAACAGAAGAAAAGACCTTCGCGGTGTCCGCAATCCACCTGGCAGCTAGCGCTGCTAATGGAGCATCTTCATCCTGCGGGGCAATGACACAAATGCACCCAGCAGGAACAGGTGAGTCAGTGAACGTATTGCTAAGCTGGGTTATTCATTTAGTTTGTGTCCGTCTACTGTGTGCAGAGCCAACCTATACAAGAAGGTTGGCGTATACTACGAAAAAACTTTCGCCTAGTATAATTATAGGTAAACATTATGTTCCTCAAATTATGATATTGCCGCACAATACCGTGTTCTTAAAGTTGTTATGTCAGGAAGATTAGCTGAAAAGCACGGAAGTCATCTTTCGGTATTTAAGTATATTAGGTACGGTGATTGGGACAAAAGCATGGGGTTTTATTAGCAATAAATTTGTAATTAATTTTCAAGCTTAAGTAGAGTATAATAAAAAGACATGTCCTATTGTTATTCAGTGTGTAATATACGTCACATTCTTTTTTGATAAAGAACGTTTCATTAACGAAGCTTGCGTTTCCAACATATCTCTCACACTCTGCCACAAACTAAATGAAAATAAAAACAAAACAGGCGGAAATATAAAGAAAGAAACATGCGAAAATAAGCTGGGCTTCACAACTACGTTACTGGCGTTATTAGCTTTGCCTCGAATCCTTTACTTTGACGCCAGCTTTGCAGCTGTTTATAAACTTGGTATCGGTGCGAAAGCTCTCTGCCATAATCGGCATTTTCGAGGTCTCATGTTACTATTTCAACAAAATGCAACTGTACGCCTCGTCTTTTAGACGACAACTCATGAAGTTCTCCTTCGGTACAAAACAGCTGCGCGAAAAAAAGAAATGCATTGCCTCTACGAAAATTTATGAGGAACTATGTAGGACGTACGTTTAGCATGACAATCGGTATCTGGATGCCCATTAACGGTACATTCTTCTATATAGGTCAGTGCTACCTTTCTAACAAACTTAGCCGCTGTGTTAGCTTAGGAGCTATGTGTCGGCTCGTGTACCGCGAGGTCGCGTGATCGAATCCCGGCCACGACAGCCGCATTTCCATGGAGGCGAAATAGAGGTGCATGTTAAAGGAACCCCAGCTGGTCATAATTACTCCGCAGCTCTCCACTACGGAGCGTTCTTCATAATCATAGATGGTTCTGGCACGTAAATCAACGTGAGTTATTATTATTATTATTATTATTATTATTATTATTATTATTATTATTATTATTATTATTATTATTATTATTATTATTATTATTATTATTATTATTATTGCATCTAAACAGGCTCTTTCGGAAGAAGGAGTTTGCTTTTCCAATTTTGTAGGCCTGCATTTATTTTGTCGCCCGCACTGTTATACGAGTAACCTTTAGGCAATCAAGGACGTTTCTATATTCTAAAATTCTAATTTCTAAGCTACAGCCAGGCGAAAGATGAGGAGTGAAGCCCACAAGCGCATGCACCTGCCGTTGTCGAGCTCCTGTATGATATTTTATTACGCCGCCATTGTAATAAGTAACTAAACACAACTTCCGGCTTATAATAATTTTCATAATCATTGATTGCTTGATTGCGCACAGCTGCTGTTGTTCCTGGCGGAGGAGAGCTGGCCACAAAGCTTTGCGACCGGTAAGTTTAATTTTTGCACGCACGACTTTAAACTCACGGTATATTTCACTGCTCTTGTGAGTTGTAGAATGTTTTGACTGCCTCATATGTATTTCATTCCTTCCCTTTGACTCTGTCTTCGTTTAACCCCTCTCTAGCGCCTTGAAATGTCACTAAAACATCCTGTGTAAGCTCGTACCTCTCAAACGTTTAGTCGTTTTTAGGCTTAGAATACACCTGGGCGTACGGTATTACTGAGGGCCTACTTGTTCAAATACCCAAGTGCCCTGTTAGCCGGATACAACAAAGAAACCTTGCTTACCTTCGCTTGTAGCAAGTGCGAAAGCTTTTCGTATTTGATCTGTTTAGATCATTTTTTACCACTAAGTAATCAACATAACACATAACAGAACAGGTGTCAGGTACATTGAAGCCCATTGTAAAAAACACGAGGCCCTTCTTTTTGTTGCTCTTTACGGGCTACGCAGATTTATAGTATAAAAGGATGGATTTGCAGGCTAGTTGGTCAAGCATCATAGAAAAACAGCGCGAGCACAAGGACGATGAAAAAGGAACACACACCACACCACGGAGCGCTGACTGTCAACTGATTTTATTTCGGCGAAAACGTACATATACGTTAAAGGCGAAGACGAACATGTCCACGTTGAAGCCTTTTTCATCGTCCTTGTGCTCGCGCTGTTTTTTCTATTATAGTATAAATCCTCGGTGGAAGCTCCCAATAAATGGAACAACTGCATGTTCGTGTAGAACCCCTGACGTAAGGTACCATAATCTATATTTCAATTCTTTCACTCTATTACCTCACAGGCGCAGCTGGTGCGCTTGTGTGTGTGTGAGGGGGGGGGGGAGGTTATAACGTTTTATTTGAGCATACAGAAGACGATACCTTTAGCATTCAGTGAGACTGACGGGCACGTACAGCTTTAACAAAGTCATCTGGATTGGTGATGGCAAGATTCGTCGTAGTGAAGGTCTTGTCAGCACACAGCGGTGCGTGGGGAAAAAGTAAGAAAAGAAAAGTAAAACAGGGAGGCAACAGTGCGGGTTGCAGCGCGATCAATGACACTTGAGGTACGCTTTGTAGGAAGTGATATAAGAACTACAGGGTGACCCGAAGAAGGAATCACATGTTCTGCAAAATACACATAGACTGGCATTGCTACGGCGATCGGAAAGCGGAAGCAGCCCTGGTTTTCTTTCACGGAAGATTCGCTTTTCTTGCATGAATGCGATGGGTGGATAAACATAGTAGTGTAGCGATCCTGCGCCCACTCTATAGAGCATTGATAACTGAAGCCCTATATGAGGTGCCATTAAGTGACACGTTAACGTGCACTGGAAGTCTACCAAAGTCATAAAAAAGAAAAAAAGCAACAGTCTTTAGCGGTAAGGAATATGAACAGTACCTCACAACACATCTTGTATCGGTTGTTAGCGTTCATGACTTAAAACCGTTACAGGCAGTTTAAATAATGGTCTACATGCGACTTCACTTTCATACATCAATTCTTACGCAGAGAAAGAAGCCGCACTTCTCTTTTTCCTACCGGTGAGGAGTTCAGCCCGCGGCTCACGCCCGACGAACGCCGGCGCAGTGTCCAGGAAGCTCTGGCCCATGTGCGCGAGACACTGTTCGAGGTTCTGCGCGAAACACCCCGCGCCGTGGCGACTACAAGCTCGACTGCGGGCATCTTCGCGACCATGTTTCCTGTGCAGCGACCTGTTTCTCAGACTCCGTCACCATCCAAAGTGCCGCAAGAGTCCTCTCCCTTAAAGGTGCGTATCAATACGTTGGTACTAGTCTTCATGTGCTATTTTAGAACCCACAAAGGTAGGAGGTGCTAAGGCGTATCGCATCGGCTGACCACATACACGTCGGAGCGCCGGTTTTTTAACTTGACGCCAAAAGCTGTGCGTGGTGATATCACCTCGACGTTCTTAGTATCTCGTTTTCCAGTGAACTGTTGTTGTTATGTAGGGTTTAACGTCCCAAAACCAGCTCTGATTATGAGAGACGCCGTAGTAGAGGGCTCCGGAAATTTCGACCACCTGCGGTTCTTTAACGTGCACTGACATCGCACAGCACACGGGCCTCAACATTTCGCCTCCATCGAAATGCAGCCGCCGCGGCCGGGATTCGATCCCACGACCCTCGGATCTGTAGCCGAGTACCATAGCCACTAGACCACCGTGGCGGGGCTCCAGTGAACTGAACGATGGGCGAGTTGGTTACTATGTTTGTTTATGTTGCAGCACACACATATGACGCAGTCAAGTTGTCAAGCGCTTGTGTACTTCAGCAGGATGTGTGTTTTTTCTTCTTCTTCTTTGTTTTTGCGAGCGCGGCACTTTAACGACGTACAAAGTGACATAGTTCCAATTATAAGTATCACAACTGCGCAGCTTGGCTTCCGTTGTCAGTGAAATGCCCCTAATGTATTCATTTAAGCATGTTTTTAAAATAAAGAAAATGTCCACCAGTAACCGTCCCATATCTCTGCGATAAATGCATAAACAAAATGGCGCATTGTATTAACTGGCGTCCTTCATTGCAGATGTAAATGCAGAGATTCTGTGCCTTCTAGGTTTCTTAATTTAGAAGGCGATGCAGCGCTCTGTTGCCAATTTTTGCAAAATGGGCATCAAACCATAGCGACACCTCGGACCTGCAATCCCTTGATCCGGTATCCGCGCGACAAAAATTTTAAATCACTGTGCTTCCTTGTGAAAGGTGGTAGCTCGTAACGTAAGAGCTTGCTGAAGTCAGGGTCAAAGCTACAATTGATTCTTTCAAATCGATTGTTTCAAACTGAGTTATTGAAATTCGCAACTTGAGATTGCAGCACGTCCTCGGCTTGAAGGTTGCTCCACATTTCAGCTTTGTGTAGAAGCCAGTGAAAGGGCAGACCTTCAGAGCGGTACCAAAAAATGTCGTAGACGGGTGTGTGCAGGTGCCACGGCCGTAGAGCGATGCCTTATGCGAAAAATAAATTACACCATCTCCCGCTAAAGGGGACCATGAGGCGATTCGAAGCAGCACGGGGGGGGGGGGGGGGGCACACCTCGTTTGCATCGGTGCATCGGTTGGACTTGCACTATCCAAGAGTTCTTGTAGATGTCCACGTTGAACTCTCCCACCATGATGAATGCGTCGTTCTTGTACACGTTGTCGTATTCCACCATTGCTATTTGTAGGTACAATTTCTACGCTCCCTTTGCAGAAGTTGGGTTCTAAGTACACTATCGTGATCACGACACTGTAGTGATCACGCAGCTCCGGGCTAGGGAAGCCCAGCGCAAACGACAGCGTCGGCGGGAAACTGCTACGGTTGAAACGCGGGCTCGACATGCCGAAACGCAACGGCAGCGTCGGCAAGCCAACCCCGCCGTACGCAACGCCGACGTCACATGGAGAGGGGGAGTGGAGAGGAGGCGTGTGGAAAGGGTGACGTGGAGAGGGGAGTGGCGAGGAGGAGTGTGGAGAGGGTTTGCGCATGCGCAGTAAGGGTGGTCACGCCGCACACCGCCACCACCACCACCACCACCGGATTGAACTCCGCCATAAGCTGCTTTGCATCTAATAATTGCAGCGCTCGCTCTTTACCAGATATTCAAACAGGAAATTACGAAGGGCTTTTCCCCGGCCCCCTAACGTGATAGCGTTAATGAGTTCTTGTCGCAGAAAATGCGTTGGCGACGTTGCCCGTTAACGGAAAATGGCGTCTGCAATGAATGCAAAGGATTCGAACATGTTAAATAATGCTCAGGTTGGCACCAAACTTCTCAGGCGCCAAGCAATCGGTCTTAAAGGAAGGATTCAGTTGGCTTGGAATTCCAGGGATGCGAACCCAAACTATAGGCCTTCTGTGTGCGAGGCGAGTGCGCTCCGAAAACACCATATGGGCTCCGTAACACGCGCGCAGTAGACTAAGCTGTATGGTAAGAACCATGCGCTATGTTTCGGCGATTTCTACTCGCGGAGGCCGCTAGGAGGAGCAACAAAGTTCGCGCTAAGCAAAGTCGGAAAGTAACAGCGCAAAATTTTTGTCTCGATAAAACGAAGGAAAAGATAAAGAAAGAAAGAACGAAAGAAAGAAAGAAATGGAAGTGCTCACTTTCACCATTTTCTTCGCTTATAGTATAATCTAGCGGCGTATTTTAGAAACTTCGTGGGCGTTTACAGCGAAGTAGTTTCTTATGCTATATTGCGCGGAACTCTTCGTTTCAAATCCACCCTAGAACTACACCTTTATCCAGAATGGTGTAAGAGATTTTGGGAATGATGCACATATATGAAATAAACAGTAATCAATGGACAAACACCTTATGGCTTTCTTCTATTGAGGGTGCCGATGATGATGTATCCATTGCAGAGTCAAACCACCACGGACGCACCCGCAGTAGCCGAGGATACGATACAAGACCAGACTATTCTGGACTCGGTGCTACAGGAGAGCCTGGACCCACGCGCGGATACACGTCGGTACTTGGTCAGCGAGGGGTTGTGCGCCATCTACGAGCACATTGAGGAGCGCTGGGCTGAAGTCTGTGGGAAACTTCGTGCAGAGCTTAACGGCAGGTGAGGAGCATGGTCAACACCTATGTAGGCCCGAGAAGTTATTGAACCAGTACACGCACGCACGTACACATAGAAATAGCGAGAAGCTCCTCATCGTCATCAGCCTATTTTGAGCTCAGTGCAGGACAATGTCCTCTCCCAATGTTCTCTAATTCCTCCTGTCCTGGGTGACTTGATTCCGCCTTATGCCTGCGTATTTCTTCATTCCATCGCCCCGTCAAAATTCTGCCTGCCTCTGCTACGTTTTCGGTCTTAGTCTCGCTCTGTTCTGATTGTCAAACCGTTGTCGGTTCTTCGCATTACATGTCTTGCCCAGGTCCACTTTTTTCTCCTCTTAATTCCAGGATAACTATCCAGAATATTTTTGCCACTGTAATCGCTAGACCACACCCAGGCGGCTGTGTTGACTCGCCTTGACTACGCAGGCCACTTTCAGAAGAAACGATCCTAAGAGACCGGTATTAACTGTCTTCGCATCACAAGTTACCAAAGCTTTGTTCACGTTTTTTACATTTTTTTTACTTTGCAGTGGCCTTTGCAAATAGTATAATTCACCCTTTTCATTCTCTCTCTGATTAAGACGTGCCTTTCCGGTGTGTATCCCCTCTTCATGCCGTCTTTGTTTTCCCTTTCTCTTCCCCTTGTACAGTGTGGCGAACCGCAGGTGTTCTGGTTAACATTCATCCATTTTTCTCTGTTTGTCATCCTCTCTGACATGCTGCGCCCGTCAGTTCAACCACTTCTTACCATATTGCACTGACTTCAGGAAATGGGTAATTCTGCTATTATTCAACGCATCTGCAATATTTACAGCCTCTCTGAAGTTTGCCCAAATTGGTAACATTAGGGAAGCACGTCGTTTTTTATGTTTGAACAAGGAGATGCATGGAGCCAGAGGATGTGAATTTAGTCCATAGAAGTATGGGCGAAGTGTGAATTCGGATACGCTTCGAAGATGTCACCAAGGAGGCACAGCCTCTACACAGCAGTACACTTGTCTGCATGATCCTGAACGAAGTGTAGGTAAAAAACTAGCCCTACTAACATTTGTAACATTTGACGTGGTTGCTAACAGCGATTTTTGTGATTTGTACCCGTGCTGATTCACCCCCACTTTCTGATTTGTGAACTGAATGGCTGTATGTAGCACATTTATGAAGACAAGAGTTGGACGGAATCCCTTTTGATAGGGAGCGTTTTGTTAAATTGGATTGCGCTTGATTTGATTTGTGGGGTTTAACGTCCCAAAACCAGTTCTGATTATGAGAGATGCCATAGTGGAGGTCTCCGGAAATTTTGACAACCTGGGGTTCTTTAACGTGCACTGACATCGCAACAGTAACGGGTCTCAACTGTTCGCCTCCATCGAAATGCGCCGCCGCGCCGGGATTCGAGCCCGCGAACCTTATGGATTGCGCTTGGTAACAGTGTAGGTAGTAGCGACATAAGACGTATATCGGTATAAAATTTTCCGAGAAGCCATTTAGAGCTTCAATTTAGAAAGGGATATGCAACAGGAGAGCTGTGAGCAGCACAAAGCTCGTTGCATTCTTCGCATCTCCTCATTGTTCCACCGGTGCTTCTAACCCAACACATGGACACATACACACATACAGACACACGGACATACGGACACAGACAGACGTACGGACACAGACAGACACAGATACACACACAGCCATTCACACATAGACGCAGACACAAACACAGATACACACACAGACACTCAGACAAATACAGATACATACAGAAAGGTACACACAGACACAGACACACAGGTAGCCAGACACACACACAAACACACGTGCGCCTTTCTGTCAACACACGAGGTTATTCAAAAGGCGTGGGTCGTTTGCTTATATTTAAAGTATGCTGTGAGAACAAAGATAAACGTATGGAATCGCAGGTATCGCCTGCCTGCATCACTCGTTGCTATCATAGACACAGATCTTTTCCTCAAACCTCTAGCAAACACATGATAAAACTGCATAACGCTGCCTTCCTACTACATTTGCGATTTATTGTTTCATTGCCAAATGATTATTACTAAGATTAAATATCGCATTGCGTTTTGCATTATGACCTTTTGCTCATATTCTTTTCATTCTCGTATTTCGATACATTTATTCTTTTCGTTCCACTTCCTGTATCATTCTTGTATCCGTACTTACGCACGAGCATACATCATTCGATTTCTTGGTATATGCAGGGTCATTCACTGTTATCACTGCCGTATTTTAATCATTCCCCTCATTTTTGTTAGCTGATGTATGAGCACATCTTGGTTTGTTACTATATATGGTCTTTTGCCCACACTATTACATTTTCTTTCGATATAATATCGTTTTTCATTTACCTTTCCTTGTATTACACTTATTTTTGTGTATTGTATTAATGTGCTTTGGCCTCTCCCCTCCTATAATGCTTCTTGTAAGCTCATCATCATCATCATCAGCCTGTTTAGGTCCACTGCAGGACGAAGGCCTCTCCCAACGATTTCCAATCCACCCTATCCTGAGCGAGTTGGTTCCACTTTATGCCTGCAAACTTTTTAATTTCATCGCTCCATCTAACCTTTTGCCTGCCTCTGTTACGTTTTCCCTCTCTTGGTATCCATTCCGTTGCTCTTACTGTCCATCTGTTATCTTTCCTCCTCATAACATGTCCTGCCTAGGTCCACTTCTTTCGTTTAATTGATATAATAATATCGGCTATTCCTGTCTGTTCTCTGATCCATTCCGCTCGTTTTTTATGTCTTAGCGTTACCCCCAACATTTTTCTTTCCATTGCACGTTGCGTGCTCCTTAGTTTTATCTCTAGTTTTTTCGTTATCCTCCACGTTTCTGCGCCGTACGTTAGTACTGGGAGAATGCAGTGATTGAATACTTTTCGTTTTAGTGAGAGCGGTAAGTTTCCAGTCATGATTTCGTAATGCCTTCCGAATGCGCTCCAGCCCAACCTTATTCTACGGAGAATTTCTTTTTCATGGTTAGGAGTTCCTGTTGTTAACTGTCCCAGGTATACGTATTCGTTTACACATTGTAAGGGTTCATTGTTCATTTTAAATTCCTGTTCCTTAGCTAGGCTATTGAGCATAACTTTGGTCTTTTGCCTATTCATTCTTAATCCAATTTTAATACTTTCCCTGTTTAGGTCATCAATCATGTTTTGTAGTTCGTCTCCATCGTTGCTAAAGAGCACAATGTCGTCTGCGAATCTTAAATTGCCGAGATATTCTCCGTCTGTTCGAATTCCCTTGTCTTCCCAGTCTAGACGTTTGAAGATTTCCTCTAAACATGCAGTGAATAGCATCGGGGATATCGTGTCTCCCTGTCTCACACCTCTCCCCGATCGGGATTTCTCTGCTTCTCTCATGCAGGAGTAGTGTGGCTGTGCAATCTTTGTATATGTTGTTGATGGTTTTCACGTATATGTCAGGTACCCCTTGTCTACGTAGAGCTTCTAGAACTGCTTGTATTTCTATCGAGTCAAATGCTTTTTTCGTAGTCGATAAACGCCATATAAAGAGGTTGGTTATATTCCGCGTACTTCTCAATTACTAGGTTGATAGCGTGGCTGTGGTCCATTGTCGAGTAACCTTTCCTAAAACCAGCTTGTTCTCTCGGTTGATTAAAGTCGAGTGTTTCTCTTATCCTCGTAGAAATTACTTTTGTAAATAGCTTGCATATTACTGGGAGTAATTGGTCTATATTTCTTTAACTCCTTTATGTCACCTTTCTTGTGGATAAGGATTATATTCGCATTTTTCCAACTGCGTGGTATATTACATGTCTTGACACATTTCGTGAAGAGCGATGCAAGTTTTTCAAGTACAATATCTCCTCCGTCTTTAATCAAGTCGGCTGTTATACCATCTTCACCAGCTGCTTTTCCGCGGAACATGCCTTTGACAGGTTTTTTGACTTCGTCAGCGGTTATACATGGAATTTCATTGTCCTCCTCAGATTCTATCTTGTAAGCTCTGAGGGTATAAATAAATAAATGTGCAGCGCTATCCAATGAATGTACCTAAAACCACTGAAGTATTCTTTTCTATACAGTACTTATTCGCTTAAAGAAAAACGACAGTAATGTTTACGGAAGTCGTCATTCCCGCCACTCACGAAGTGTCTGGTGGGATTTCATTATTGTATGCACAAAGATCATTGGCTGTCAGAATTCATGGAAGTTGTGTGTAGTTCTGAGTCTCGCAGTAATGTGTACAGAAGAGACTAGCAAGACGTCAGGCATGCATCTGATAAAGAACGGGGTGCTATAGGCCCATTATTCGGAGCGGTGAAATTGATAAGGTGAATCAAGATCTACGAGTTCAGAGTTCGTTTCAGAGTTGTTTTATTGCGCATAATAAGAATGTTGCAGATGGAGATTATGCAAACATACAGAGGGAGGTCCCATAGTCAACAGACTGTACAGGGGAGCTCCCGTTAGAAATGAGTAACATAAGTGTAACATAAGTGAGTACAAAGCAGCCAAAGACAAACAAAATAGCAAACAAACATTGTAATAAATGATTTACTAACACTGTAAATGATTCCTTTAAAAGTGGTATTGATGAAATGACTAAGTTGAGTGCAAATGATTACGAATGTTTGGTTTGAATGTGTGAAAATGAGAAAACATTTTATCATGACATGGCAATGAATTCCAAGGTAGCGTGGCTGGAAAGGAAGTAGTGAATTTACCATAATTAGTTTTTGGTTTCGGTAATAAATAGTTGTTGTTGGACGTGAATCGGGTAGACATGGAGTGAGGAAACTGGCTATTTGTAATTATTGTGAAAGGGAGCTTAGCGTTAATAGATTTGTGGGCAAATATTCCAAGTAAGTATTTATCTAGTTTTTATAATGACAGAATACCGTTAGATGTGAGCAATGGAGATGCATCTGATATGCAGATGCTACGTGTATTGATTCTAATAGCTTGGTTTTGGGTATGGTACAGAGGGGATAAATGTACGGGATACGTGTTCCCCACAATTATATGCAATAATATGTGTATCAATGAAAGCGTAGTAAAGAGATATTAGTGTCTTTATATTAAAAGGAACTGCCAACTTTAATTAGTATTCTAATTACTTAACCTGTCTTTTTTGTTAATGATAGGACATGCTAATCAAATTTTAGGTGTCTATCGATGATAGGAGATTGCTATCTGGACGCGTAAATTCACTCTTTCGTTTTGGTCCTCCTCTACTTTCACGACTATAACGACAAGGCAGCCCTAATTGTGAAAAAGTGGGTGCCACAAATCTTCATCGGCCAAGAAAATATATGAAGTGATCGAGCCTTTTCGGATTGATTGATTGATTGATTTGTGGGGTTTAACGTCCCAAAACCAGTTCTGATTATGAGAGACGCCGTAGTGGAGGTCTCCGGAAATTTCGACCACCTGGGGTTCTTTAACGTGCACTGACATCGCACAGCACACGGGCCTCAACATTTCGCCTCCATCGAAATGCAGCCGCCGCGGCCGGGATTCGATCCCGCGACCCTCGGATCAGCAGCCGAGTACCTTAGCCACTAGACCACCGTGGCGGGACGAGCCTTTTCGGAACCCTATCGACAAAACAGATATGGATTGATATCACTATTTCTTGCGAGCCTCAAGATATAGACATTCGACGCTAAGGCAACCACAAAACAACAGTAAACGCATTGACATCATTATTCTGCACCGAAGCCCTCGAAATCAAAAGCGCCGCTTTGAAGTGGCGTTGTTATCTGCATTTCTAAGGCGGCGACCTTCTGTACAGATAGATCATAGAAGTTGTCGAAGCGTTGTAACCAGTGCTCGGAGCTTACCATAATTTTACAGGAATGTGGAGGAAGGTTTGCTACGAAAAACATTTGCTAATTAGAAAACTTTTATTTACGCGGAAAG
>JABSTT010003370.1:0-28328 GCA_013339685.2 Hyalomma asiaticum | reverse complement strand
TACCACGTGTTCCATGAGTACCACGTGTCCAAAACAAACAGTACTGGCGCCTCCTGTTTCCCGCCGCGGACCATTGGCGACATTGCGCATCCTACGAAAAGGTGGCACTCCGGGAAGGACAATTGTTGCCTCGAAGCGGAGTTGTTCATGCCCTGTGAATTAGAATTATCCTTTGGCCTTAAACTGGAACCACGCAGAACGTCCGAATCAATATAAGTCAAATCCAACATTTGCCCCGCATATCGGATCCTGCGTGCTACTGATAACTACAACGCGAATTTGATTGCCTTTCATAAAATTAACTACGAAAATATTTGCTGCAGCAGACTCACCCACGTTTTCATGAGTTAATTGTGTGTTCTCGATGCTGTATTTTAAGTGGATCTGGCTCTTACGGGAAAAAAAGAGAATTGTTTATATACACCAGAGCACGCCTGTCTCGCACCCAGGCGCCCGCATACCGTAGAAAGCAAACCGGTTTCGAGGGTACGCGAGCAGACGACGGTGCCGAGCCATGGGGGGGACATGTTGTGAGTTGCGCGTCCGCGCTATCAGGGGGCGCCACCATCGAGGCGACGACAGCGCACCGCCGGCGGCAGCAGGCGAAACGTCATCTAAGCCTTTAAATGCCTTCTTTATTTGTAGAACTTCAAATCGATTCACATAAAAAAATAGTTGCTCTTTAATTTTAAGTCACGGGAAGCGTATTGAGTATGAACGCTCAAATGTTTTAACTAATGAAACTTCTTGAATGGGTGACGACGAGCGAAAGGGGCAGTGAGTACCTGAAGACTGGCAGTGGCGCACGCGCCATTCGACGCCTGTGAAAGCTACGCGGTTATGTTCAAATAAAGCTGCGAGATACTGGTACTGTGAACAGAGTCATACGACATATCGTAAAAGTGCAAGGACTTCAGTGGTGTACTCGTCTTGACACGGATTCGTGCAGTTCTATGTACTTTTTCCTTCAGCGGTGGACAGCTATGCTCCGGATATCTGCGGTGGGGCTGCACATAGTACGTACCTTTATGCGTGCCGACGATTATGAACGATACTCGCCGGTGCATCTCGTAAAACACTACTCACTTGTCCTCATTTCATGTAAACATCGATGTCATTACAATAAAGCGGTTTACTTGCCGCTAGTTTGTATGGTCAATGCTGTGGCTCTACTCGTCCTTATTGCAGTGGTAACCTTCCAAGTAAGTATGCAAGATGCTTATAAGTCTCTAATATGGAAACGGGATGCAATTACATTATGCAAACGAAAGAAATTTTGGGGGTACCTGCCTGTAGCGACCGACGGAGCAACCGCGATACAGTAGCAGACGACGACGGCATATCGTCTGTTTTTGCCGGTCGCCAGCCGCCATTTTGACGCTTCGAAAGCGCCCTTGCAATTTTAAAACGTGTTTACCTTTCTAAGCAGTTATAAATTATACAAAGAAATTTACAGTTCTAAAACTTGAATTGCGAGCGTAAAATAGCCAAAGATTTTCAAAGTGTTAGTAAAACAAATTTTTATTTGTTAGTGCGAGTGTCTCCAACAGCCAGACGGCGCTACGATCGCCTCAAAAAATCGTCCCCATTGGATCTATGGAAATGTCCTCCCCCTGGCCGAGCTGCCACGGCGGACAGCGCATATGCAAGCGCGTGTATCTCCGGCAAGTAAACGTGGCAAGCATAAGCTCTCAGGCTCGGAAAAAAGTACCCCGATTCTGCTACTTCTGCATACGTGAAGGTGTCTGGCTCCTACTGTGTCACTTACGGATGCCAAAACAACCAGAGCTAGAGGAAGAGATGGTGTCTGCGACAAGCACAACGCACCACCGGAACCCTGACAGTGCAGTCTCTTCAGGCCATTCCAGCCATAAAGAACAACGCGGTGATTTGCCGACAGTGGTTCATTATAGTGAACGGGGAAAACTACGAGCCCTGGAGAAATGAGTGGATGAGTACGCTAACATTGTTAATCTACCGCGACGCTCAGCTGCTTCGTTTTACGAACTTAACCTATGTAACACGCAGGGCCACTCCGAGAAATTTCCGAACCCGAGGCGAGCACTGAAAGACGTTTGGTGTGTCCAAGGAAAGAGGCTTGAATACGCGAAAGAGACCAACCTTTTCATTATTTTTTTTCTTTTTCTGATCCCGCGGAGATAAACAGCGTCGTGTCGCACCAGCGATAATCGCAGCTGGCGCACTGCGTGATCAGTCGTAGGAAACTGGCTAGTTTCATACAGGTCAGCATCATTTGCTACTATGAATGCCGGAAAATAAACCTGTTCACGGAGAATGTACACACGTTTGTATTAACGACAATCGTGTGTCGACACAGGTGCTCTTTCAAAGCGCCTGTCATTACGAGACGGTGTTGCAGATTACGTCCGCCACGAGTTCATATGTTCCTCTTGTGGAAGAGTTTAAAGTGGTATGTGTCCGCTGCGCAGCAACAATGCGGTTGTTTTTAAAAGTCGGCTTGTTTTTTCAGCCAGTGTTTTATCAAAAATTCTGGAGTAGCACTTGTGGTTTCTAACAAGCGAAAGAGGTTGCTATATTGGACAATGCAGCACTGTTGGGGACGATCATTGCGCTCTGTCACAGCGCACCGCAACTCTGCGGACCTCTTAGCGACCGAGCGCGGAAATATTGGGATCGAAATAATATCTGAGGGCCATGGCGCTGTGTGGTCTGTAGCCGCTTGCCAACGCTTGAACGCATATGCCATGAAAATAACCGTTTCGCCGTCCCATGTGTTACAGCGCCTCACACGAAGCCAGCCCGTTCTAAAGTAGTCTTTGCACCCTTCCCGCACTGCCTTCGGTATCGGCACACCTGTGGATTTTCTTTGCTATTCCCTTTCCAATGTTTCCTTTCTGACTAAAATTGTTGTTTTGCGTAAACCCCGTCGACGCCAATCCTTGCAAGTCTTTCCTCTTTGAGGATCACGCGTGCGCGGACCAAGTTGCCTAATATAGTTACCGCCCAGAGAGAAGCAGGCAGTCCATGCAGACCTCAGTACACTCACCACACCTGCAGCTGTAGTGCTTGCCACGTTATGTTTTCACTGCGCATGTAGTGTAATGTTGCCGCTGCACTTCTAAAATTGCTACATTCTGCTTTAGTAATTTCCTCTCGATCTTCCGTTGGCTTAGATGGTTGCTTAGTTTATTTGGGAGAGGGAAAAATACATCTTCACTAATAACTTACAACAGGAGCTGCTCTACAACAGGAGTGACAGATCATCCAGCGGGGATGAAAACCTCACAGCAAGCTGCACCAACTCACCTTTCTGCATGCGAGTAGTCCAGCAACGACGCTCAATATAACTTATGTTTTTCTCTCTCTCACCGCGTTGCTCCACAATAAAATTTATCCATTCATGCCGTCAGTGCAACAGTATAGGTGGACACACCTAGCATATCTTTGAGGCGCGCGTGATAAACTACAAGCGCTTTAGAACTGTGTGGCAGCAACGTGCAGGAATCTGCGTGTGGCAGCTCAGCGCGTTGTTTCGCCGCGCCTACAATAGATGCGTGACGCGCAGTCCAAATATGGCGGCACGCATCTAACTCGCTGTGTTCTGGTGTATAATTACGAAGGGGAGCGGGGTTATACTCCTCAGCATAAACGTTGCAGTATTCAAGCCAGCCAATTGACTTAAAGCAGGAGGCAAGCTGCATCTAAGTTAGCACACTCAAACAAGAACTCCTATGCTTAAACTCTCTGCAAGCGCGTCTCACGATTTATATTTACCTGTCCACTTTATCTGCAAACGAATATCATGCTCCAAGAAAGCGCGGATAAACGTGCGCTCTCATACGAAAGGATATTCGTCGACTTACCTTTCACTGAGCAGTGAACGGTGATATTAGTGGTTGTGTCGTTGGATCGCCTCTCCTTATTTGAACAAACGCATTGGCAGGAATGGTCGTTTTGACAACGGAGAGGCAAGAAAAACGCAGGAAATGGCTGACATTTCTGCCTGTATATGAGTGTCGTATGATCGATGCCTCGAGTGCGATATATCAACCGCTCTGGGGCTAAATTTCCCTCTTGAAGGCTTGATTGCTAGAAAGGCCGAAACATAAATGATGAGAAAATCGGCGCTTCAAATTAAGGCCACTACGAGCAGGAAATGCCTGATAAGATACACTCGTTCTCTGCATTTGGCATATGGTGTGTTTGCCAATGCTCTACGAATAGCATAGCCATGAGACGGAGCATAAACGACAGGCGTTTTTGGTCCTTGAGGATGGTTGGACCCCAGGGAGCACGCAAAGTAGGGCCTATATTGGTTTATGGCGGCAAAGCGCGGCCCATCCACGGCCTAATGTTGCCGGCAGCGAGCCAGTATGGGCTAAGCCGCCGTCAATGACTGGCGACGTCGGGCCACTATAGCCGCTGAGCCGCCGATATCGCCAAGCAGTCGACTCTAATCAGCAACATGGGGCCGCATATGCCGCGCTACTGCCGACATCGGCTGACCCGATGGCTTTCAACGGTAACTATGGCGCCGACTTTGCCATTCTATAGACAATATGGGCTGGCCGCCACCTCTTATTGGCAACATTGTGCCGATTATGCAACTTTTGAGCCGCCATCGGCTGAGCCGATCACTTTCTCCGGCAAATGTGGCGCCGCTTTTGCTGTCCTGTAGACATTATGGGCTAAGCAATCACGATTTATCGGCAACATTGTGCCAAGTATGCCACGTTAGAGCCCACGTCGGCTGAGCCGATAACTTTCTCCGGGAAATGTGGCGCCGACTTTGCCGTTCTTCAGCATCGCCTGAGGAATCGCAAGTTCGGCGCGATATTTGCCTAGAATGATTATATCACAGGAAACATTGAGCCATTTACAACCATTTACAGCCAAATTTGACTAGGCCGCACTTTCATGGTTGATATCGGCAGGGCCGTTTTAGAAGGCTGCTGTACACAATAACTGAGATGCGAACGAGCCCAACATGACGGAAATTCACTTGATAGATTCGACGTAATATTAAGATGTTGGGCTTCATATATTCACGTATACGCGCTTCAGTGCCGGAACATAGCGCACGTGTTCTTGTTTTTGCTTTGTGGGGTTTTACATCCCAAAAAAAGTTCTGAGTATGAGAGACGCCGCAGTGGAGGGCTCCGGCAATTTCGACCACCTGGGGTTCTGTAACGTGCACTGACATCGCACAGCACACGGGCCTCAACATTTCACCTCCATCGAAATGCAGCCGCCGCGGCCGGGATTCGATCCCGCGACCCTCGGATCAGCAGCCGAGTACCTTAGCCACTAGACCACCGTGGCGGAGCATAGCGCACGTGTTTTGAGCAGCATATAATATTCTGTTCTCGTGCTTTGTTTTTCATAAACGCGGCGCTCAAAAAATATGCATATATAGGAACTATTTATATATACATCTGTAGGCTGTTTTGCGGGAACTTCACGAAATAGGTTGGCGCTACAGTTAACATTAGCCAGAAGGATCGACAAGCATTGTGGAAAATTATCTGACAGCGCATGTCAGAAAATAAAAATTCATAGAAATTGAACTATTACGTGCTTACGTAGGGCCGATATTGGTTTTATGGCGGCAAAGCGCGGCCCATCCACGGCCTAATGTTGCCGGCAGCAAGCCAGTATCCGCCAAGCCGCCATCAATGACTGGCAACGTTGGGCTACTATAGCCGCGGCCCCGCCGATATCGGCGGGCCCTCGACTGTAATTGTCAACATGGGGCTGCATATGCCCGGTTACTGCCGACATCGGCTGAGCCGTTGGTGCTCAGTGGCAAATATGGCGCCGATTTGGCTTTCCATAGACGATATGGGCTAAAGCCGTCGCCTTTTATTGGCAACATCGTGCCGAGTATGCCACCTTAGAGCCGACATCGACTGAGCTGATAACTTTCTTCAGCAAATGTGGCGCCGATTTTGCCGTTCTTCTGCCTCGTCTGAAGAATGCACACTCGGCGCGATATTTCCCTAGAAAGATTGTTTCACAGGAAACATTGAGCCATTTCTGCCGTCCTCGAGGCAACGTCGACTACACCGCAGCCTTTCATGGTTGATATCGGCCGGGCCTTTTTTGGAAGCCTGCTGTATATAATAATTGAGATCCGATCGAGACGAGCATAACCGAAATTAGCTTGAGAGATTCGACGCAAGAATCAGATTTGGGGCTCCATATATTCACGTACACGCGTTTCAGTGCCGGAACATGGAGCACGTGTTTTGAGCAGCGCATAATATTCTGTTCGCGCGCTTTCTATTTCGTAAACGCGGCGTACAACAAGATGCATATAGCAAAAGTATTGATATACACATCCACAGGCTGTATTGCAGCAGCTTTGCGAAATAGGCTGGCACAACAGTTAACATATTAGCCAGAAGGATCGAGAAGCATGGTGGAAAATTATCGGACAGCGCATGTCATAAAATCACAATTCATAGAAATTTAGAAGGATAGAACGCTGGGCGAGTTGGTAATGCATGACAGAAACGAACTGCGCGAAAAACACGGACGAGGAAGACACACGCACGTGCGCATGTGCGTGTGTCTTCCTCGTCCGTGTTTTTCGCGCAGTTCGTTTCTGTCGTAGAAATTGAACTATTGCGTGCTTACATCGATCGCCGTAACCAACACTGGTACGCTCAAACAAAGATAAACTCTCGCAACCGGCATAACACTACTGACATTTTGCAGCCTATGCTAAGGAAGGGTTAAGGATGTAACAGCGCGACAACAAGGCCACAAAATAGATATAGCTCTAACTTAATGTTCAGAAGATGTTAGCTGTTTCAATACACGATGAAATACATAGATCCCGTTGCACTGCAAATTCAAATGAAGTGCTCTTGTCAAGACCACGACGTTTGTAAAAAGGCAAAAACAAAAAAGAAAGCAGTTATATGGCAAGCATTTTTCGTCTCAAAGGTGGCAGACTACTGCACACATCTATAATAGATATATAGAGAGGTTTTGTGATTAGTTATATTTGTGCATATGTGATCACACATTGTTCTTGTACAGGCAATCTGCGTATATTATGGTATATGAAAACAGCAAGCATCCACTGAAAAAAAATATGTTGAACATTAAAGCTCTCTTCTGTCCTCTTCTTTCTTCATATGTTGCTGCAGGGTTACAGTATAAACCAACTCGTCTAAGTCAAGATGTTTTTGAGGACACGCCCCTCCACTACATTTCGTCAGTGCGTTCGCGAAACTAGCGCATTCCCTTCAAAATCAGCTCCAGTACAGACCAACACATGTATCTCAGCTCGCATAAGCTGAGCTAGGGAAAACAATCTTTGTCTACTGGTTGTTTTCCACCTCCATGCTCTCTACTACCACACAGATAACATAGTCTAATAATTCCTTAATATTTACACGGCGTTGTGTATAATTCCTTCTTCTTTGCTTTTTTTGTGTAACTACCGTCAGTGTAACTACCCGCTATATGCCAAAAATGTGAAGTTTATAACGATACACCACACCATTCCCTTACCCAGGAGGAAGCTGTCGCGTGGCGGCAGCTGCAGACTAATTCCTTCCCATGTCTCTTCACCCTACACCTCTTTCATCCCACACAATATCCCTCATACTGTCCCTACTGTGGAGCGCAGCCCACAGTATATCACTGGACGTGGTAATGCCCATGTCCACCGGGCTTTTCCCGTGTCCCATCACCATCACGTTCCTCCTGGGAGACATGCGCTGCCAGCTCAGCGCCGCAGGAGCAGCGTCGGCTGATCCAGCGGGCACGTGGAGTGGCTCGAGCCAACGGGGCCCTGAACTAAGGGCTCCACCCTACGAGGAAGATCCGTCATTCCATTTTAATAAATGTCTACTGCCTCTCTCTCTCTCTCTCTTATAACGATACAAAATGTACCTATTTCAACTAATCTTCCGCTTTTAAAATTGCTTTGCAACAGAACCTTTACTCATGTTTTCCTTTTTCCCTGGGGTATCTAAACTGACAGAAAGCCAAGATCTAGTGCTTGAATATTGAACATAGATTCATCATTTAGTTAAAAGACAACTTCTTTCGCTATTTTCTAATGTCCGATTATGAATTCTGACATTTCTTGAATATCTGCGTTTGTTCGTAAGTCGCACTAACCCTCCACAAGTTGCATAGAATGCTAGTATTGTGCCGATGTGCTCTAAAGCTGTGCTAACTTTTCAAACCTTTTCTCGCAGGTCGACCCTTGCCGAAGCATTTGCGCTACGACGGTGCAATACGAGAGCAGCATTTTATCAATGCAGAGTCAGAAAATAAACGAAATAGTGCTTTTCTCTTTAGACCTCTCTTGTCTTATTTTTTGTTATTTAAAACGCATTAATAAAAAATACAGGGGATACAGTTAGCCCCACTTAATATTGTGTTAATAGAGCTTTCACGTATGCGTGAAAGGCACATCTACACAAACTACTTTAGGTCCGATTGATAGTGGAATGGAGCGGTTGTTAAGCCCTTCGAAAGTGTCAAAACACAAAAATAAAAAAAAATTTCGATCCAAACGGTGCAGTAAACGTGGCGCGAACCACTAGAAACACCATAATTGCTGTGACCAGTCGTGCAAGAAGTTTCCAGATGTCGGCGGAGCCGACAACACGCCAAAAAAGCCGGAATGCCGCCCACATCGGCCAATGCGGCCTAGCCAAAATCGACCCGTACAGTAGGCTGACCAAATCCGACCCATTCTGGCAGGCCAAATTTCGCCCAAGCTGGCTGGCCAAATTTGGCCCATGCTGACTGGCGAAATTTTACCCACGCTGGCTGGCCAAGTTCGACCCATCGTGGCTTCGCCACAGCAGACCGATTCTAGCTGGCCATCATCGGGCAGATGCGGGTGAAATTAGCGCGAGCGCGATTTGCCGACTTAGGCCTGATATCGCTGCCGACTTTGGCCGACTTGACGCCTACATCAGTGCTATGTCGGCGTGCTGCCTGGGTTACCTCCCTTTTCCACCTCCATGCTCTCTACTACCACGCGGATACAATAGGCTAACCCCTTCATATGCCCACTGCATTGCGTAGAATTCCTTCTCCTTTTGCTTTTTTTGTATAACGACCGTCAGTGCGTTCTTTCCATACCTATCGAATTCGTTTACACATCGGCCATCGGTTATGTTGTACTAGTTAAATGAGCAGAATATATCGAGCTTGACAGCGTGCTCTCTGCAGTGAGTATAGGATTTGTCACTGTCGTTCATGTGAGACTATGGTGTTGATACAAGCCCACATCCGCGATTTCTGGCGTTTAACAAGTAATTTATTTATAACCAAAAAGAGTTAAAGAAGGGCGCGTAGAGAGAGATTCAGCGCAGTATTTCCTGTCGTGCGGAAAGGCAGCACGTCTTTCCTGTGCTGCAGAAACTAGCAGAAATTCATGCACAATGGCGGCGCCGCGCGTCCTCGCTATGTTTGTTGCGTGCAGTGCAGCATTTCGCTCGTGTTTTCAGCTGGAGTGGGTGGTTCAGGTTGTGCTAAATATTGTACTGCAGGTAGTTCGCAAGAGAACATGTGGCTGCCAGCATACTCCATATGCTGCACAAGGAGGCACTTAAAAAATACGGCCCCGGCGGGTGTCCCCGCCATTGTGCATAAATGTTTGCCCTGCAGAAACGGTGTCTTCCACGTTTTGCAACAACCACAAAAAAGGAAAGAAAAACGCGCGTATTCCGCCTAGAAGTAACCTAGCACGTGCTAAGCCATCAGCAACTTAACATAAAAAAGATGTGTGAGGGGGATGCGCGTCCTCTTCCAAACTGACCACTGTCTTCACGGCCCCCTCTATGCACATTGTTACAAAGCTGCTGCAGGTGTGCTTGCGACGGTGTGGCGCCGCCAGTGGACATGAGTTTCTGTGCCGCACGTGTGCGTGTGCTTGTGTGTGCGAACGTTTTAGTTAGCACAAAAGGAAGGCCAGCCGGGAAAAACATCATTTCCCGAACCGAAGAGTCGACCCCGTCCGGCACATCTGGAAGTGATCCGTCCAGCGAGGGCCCACCTTATCGGCGTCAGGCCACACAAACTGTTTGCCTGTGTGTGTCTCCGCACGTGCACGTGGCCGCGTGATGTGATCGTCTCCGGCGTCGTTTCCCGGACTTTTGGTAATTACGGCCATGGGCGGGCCAAGTATGGAGACCTCCCATCCTCTCCCGCCTGGGAGCCAATGGTGGAGAAGTCCGGGCAACAAAAAGCGCGGGACCCAGAGAAGGACTCGAGAGACAGAGAGAGCAGAGAGGAAAGAACTCGGAAGAGAACGCACTTGTAAATATGTAAATAAACGTCTTTTAAGTTTTCCTCAACCTCTGCCTCGGCTCTCGACTCCCGAAGTGCAAGTGCCTCCAAGTCGTCTTTGCCGCTCCGCACACGCTACCCGCTGGTCGGCTCATTGAGCAGGCCAGTCGCAACAACTGGTGGCAGCGGTGGGATGAACCACAACAACTGGATGACAGCGGTGAGATTCGTTACCCGGAGGTCCGACGTCGGCACGGGTGATCCTTGCGGTCCGCAACGGATGGTGCAAACGTCGGAATCGACTCCGCCGGGATCATGGCTGTAGGGTGGTCAGCTTGGCTTTTCTTCACTGAGATTTTACCAGGCTTTGTTTTGATTTGTGTTGGCAAAGGTGGTAATTTCGGTAGCTATTGTTCCACGTTAATTGGAGAACGGGAACATAGTATTTTTGTGTTAGTGAAGAATTAGCAGCACTTGCAGCAACCATGAACTTAAAGGCACTGAAAAAACCGCTTTTGCTAGAGTTAGCAAAAAGGATGGGTTTGGAGGTTCGGGAGCTAATTAGAAAGCCAAAGATCATCGAGGCTATCGAGAATCTTGAGGCAGACGATGATGAGCTCTCAGAGTGTCTGGAGCTGATTGAGGAAGAAAAAAATTAGAGACGCATTGCGGAAGAAAGAGAGGAGAAGCTAAAGGGCGAAGCAGAGGACCAAAATGAGAGACACATTGCTGAAGAGAAAGAAAGGGAGGACAAGCGTCTTGAAATGGAGCTTCAGATGAAGCTTCGTGAGCTCGAGCTGCTCAAGGCTCGAATTAGAGGAGGTAGCAAAGCATCTAGCGGAGTAGAACGAATTCCGTTCAAAGTTGAGGACCTTATGCAACCCTACACTCTTAGCTGCAGTAGAGTGCTGGGCACTCCTTTCGACAGCGTAAACGCCCGTCCCATATTTCACTCTCTTTTCAGGAGTGCTAGGCACTCTCTGTAGCACAGAGTGCGCGCACTCTCCGCACAGAGTGCACGCACTCTCTTGCACAGAGTTCTGTCACTCTGGCTGAAGGGGAGTGAAGTAATGCTTCGCAGGAGTCCAAGCACTCTTTTCATGAAGGACCTAACGAAAAAAAAGAAAGAAAATGGTGCGGCGCCAAGCGTTCGATCGTACCATGCAACAGCGAATACGTCAAGAGAACGCGCGTAAACAAGAGATCGCATATATAAAACATGCATCCACGCACAACGCACACACAACACAACAACGTTAAGCATATAAACACCCATTGCGCAAAGCATTCAGAGTGTCTCCACTTTCCCTGTATTGCCAGTGAAAATAGCGGTGTTCTGTGTAATTAAGCACTAAATATAGACAGAATCCATGGAAACGCCTGGTAACCCTTCGGGATATTGAGTACACCACCTGTTCAAACGAAACAACATAATATTCGACGTCGTTACGATTAGCGAATACCGTTATGATCAGCTGTTTTCTTCACGGCCGCAGTGCCGAGCACACGTACGGTGCCATGCGGCGCGGCTGGTCCAGCGTAGCGGCAGCCACGCTCTCATTAATCGTCAAGGTGTAAAAGAAATCGTAGACTGCTTATACGGAAGCACGAATGAAAAAAAAAATACCTCACCCTGACCAATAAACGCGGAAAGCAAGCTGATTCGTGTAAGCACGGCACTTGTATCGCTCGTCGATACTACCGCCAAAGTAAACATTCCAACGCTAATTGACAGTACCGGACATCACAGGGGCACTTCACAACACAGAAATCAAAGAAATCAAGAACATACAACACTACGAAAATAAGCAGTAACAACATGAGAATCGAACCCGGGTACGCACGCACAGCAAGCGGACACACTACGGATCACGCCACCACAACACGCTCTGCCGGCGGCTTTATTCGCGGCCTTATATATCTACCGAATGTATTGCTACTCTACTTCTGAACCTAAGAGCTTCGAAGTTGATCGGTATGAGCATGTGTTTCCGTTCGGTCAATGCAGAACTTGCGAGGCGGTGAGAAAGCCACCGGCAAAGCACTGCGCTATGAATTATTCTTCATATCGTCGTGCCGTGCGGCAACCGCGTTATAAATCGGTGCTCAATTTCGTGCTACCCTACGCATCACAGATGTTTCGATCGCTAAATGTAAGCAAACATCTGCGCAAAAGTAAGGTATCTCAGCGTGTCATACTCAAGTATGCGTATTCCATAGGCATGTGCTGTTCAGCAATTTTGATTAATGCTGCCGTGAGCCGCACGCGTCCACTGGCACCAGCGCGTTCCTAGCGGTTCAAAAACCACCCGCATTGGCATACAAAAGTTGCGTACAGTGGTCAACTCTCATATCTATAACGCCGGAGCGTCGTGCTCCGAACTGCACGAGCGACATCTACAGTTGGAAACGGGACACATCTGAGCATGCGCATCGCCACTGACGCGCTTGCCTTGCAGTTTCTGTCCTTGTTTATCGCCAAGGCCGCGATAACTACTTTGGCCGGCAGAAGCGCTGTCAGTCATATAGCGCTGGAAAAAAAAAGTGCAATCACCCGCATCGGCGCGTTTTCTACTGCGTACCTATATTCTCGGTTTTCGGTATCATATCGTACCGGCAATGCGCCGTATAATGTATATTGCGCATCGCTCTCTGAATTTTTCATAGCGCATTGCGTTTATTGCCGCGTGCTGTCATTTTATTTCGTAAACCTACTATTAATTGTAATTGACCAACGATGCGTTGCCTGCCACTAAATGTAGTTTGGATTGCCCATTCATGCGACGATCAGTCGGTCCTTCGTCGGTTGTAGCCCTTAATGACCGATGACGGGGAGCATCAGCAAGCCGACTTTCCTTATAGAATGCTTCGAGCACTCTATTTACATTTGGAAGTGCAAAATTCTATACCGGCCAAGAGACAGCTTCCGAGCAGCCTGACTCCCCCCCCCGCCGCCCCCCAAAAAACACAGAAAACATATACAGTTCATAAGTAGGCGTAAATCTGTTGTTGGGACAATGTGACCGCGAATGGAGAATTAGAACGCAGAACAGCTTGCGTCGGGCGCTGCCAACAATACGCTTCGTTTCTTTTCCTTTTTGTTGTTGTTATTGCGCTAAACCGTTGACAGCGCTACTGACGGCCAAAGCGGTTGTTGCATCCGCGGTGATAACCAAGGGTCGAGAATGCAAGGCATGGGCGTCAGTGGCGCTGCGCATGCTCAGAGGTGTCCCGTTTCCAACTGTAGATGTCGCTCGTGCAGTTCCGAGCACGACGCTCCGGCGTTATAGATATGAGAGTTGACCACTGTACGTCACTAGGTGTCCTACACCAACATATATAACTTATACGCGTGTGACCTACCGTGCGCTACACACACTGGCAGAGCGGCGTTCCCACATTGATTTGGCGATCAGCTGTTTGTGCAATTAGTATATACCTGCGCGCACTGCGCTGTTTGGTGCGACATGCTGTCGTCGTATGTGCTGTACTCAGCTACTAAATCTGGTCATCGGCGACAGCTATTTTCCTTGCTAATTACGCCTATTTTTGAACAGCATGTGACCATGAAAACGAATGAGCAAGGCGTGCCGTGCCGCAAGGTGCCTACGCAAGACAGGTCTCCTCTTTAAAACCAATTGAGGATTTCGCATTTCTGTTTTCCAAATGTGGGCGTTGGACCTCTTACACAGACGCTGCGGTATCAATGTTAAGAAACAGAAAATCTGTTACTCTGTTCTTCAGTGAAATGACCCATCTCCAGAAAACACGCAGTGTCTACGCATTTTCTGTTGTCAACCGAGGAGAACAGTATGCCTGTTGGCAACTGAAGATTTCACAAAGCAGGCACAGGTAACTGACTGACAGATGCGGAGATCCTCAAAGCTCAAAGTCACTGACATATACTCTCAAATATTCTTAGCATTCTATGCACTTGATGCTTAAGTTGGCGTTACACTTACGCACATCAAACTATGCTGCAATTGTAAATGAACAGCCAGTCGTTGTTTGAACATCAATGTTCTCTTCCACCACCTATTTCTCTCGTACAGTGTGTTGCAAGAAATACCAGTTAAATCTGCCTGGTAGAACTTGAGCAGTAACAATGACAGACCACTATTTTAGCGATTTATTTTCACTCACAAGTTTTATTCTGTAGTTCCCATGCATGAAAATTTTTTGTCCCACCACAAGCAACACAACAAACGTTTGTTCTAATATTTTTATTGGAATCAAAACAGTAACAACTATCATGTCACTGCAAAGATATACACCTTCATAGCATGCACAAAACTGTTTTTGAACATTGAGCCCATGGAACAATAATGTGTACAATACAGCGTAAATACTCGGCATTTTGATGCAGTAAAACAGTGTGAAAGAACTGTTTACTGATATAGTTTGAATGTTACTATGATGCTCGGTGGTGCATGCATTTCTTAACAACAGTGCACCAATGTGTTCGTACGTTTCTAACAGATGGCAAGCACAAAGTACATAGAGTCTGCAAACACACAATGCTAATTACATAGGCTAAGGCATCACTCTTTAACTAATACACAACTAATATACAACTACAGCTCACTTATAATCCCACTGTCAGTAATGGGCATGCCTACATCAGTGCACTCAACTGTTTACGTGATAGCTGGGGCTATGAGTTGTGACCAGATGAATTATTAAATGTGAAGCACTTCCTGGTGAACACAGTTACTATCTATCTATCTATCTATCTATCTATCTATCTATCTATCTATCTATCTATCTATCTATCTATCTATCTATCTATCTATCTCATTTGCCTGGTAGACCCCAACATTTTGGAGGTAAGGTATAAATGTGTGACTAACACGAATGACATAATATTTGATATTGCTAACCTGATATACTCATCATATATGTCATGATTAACAATACTGCAATCATGCATAGCTCACAACAGTAGTTCTTGGACCACAGTATGCGAGTATGCGCCACAGGTGTTTGGATTTGATAAGGCCTATGTCAATCAAGGACCAGCTAAAATAGACATATGAAACACCGTGGCTGCAGGGACCGAACCCACAACACTGAGCGTTGCATGAAGTTTTCTGCACCTCACATGGCGCATTGCTTCCAGGATCAGCACACATTTTGCTGTTCATGATTGACACAGAATAACCGGCTCAAGCAGCTTCGCTCTTAAACCAAGAGAGGAACACCATTTCTCGTAGCTTGCGTTTGAAATGCAGACATAACACACACACAGACATGCACACACAGCCTACGAAGCAGTAGGGGGGTATTGAACACGGGCCCTCAAGGCGCCAAGCAGGCACACTACCACTATGGCGGCTCCTCCAACGTGGTTAGAGTAAATAAGCCTATTGCACCAGCAGTTGTTATATTGGTGCTTGCGTTATGTGAATTGCATTTCTAATGTATGATGACCACTATCATAGCAACGCATATATGTCTGTATGCTATTGTGCAACTTTGCTCTATACCTAGGAATATCTCAACAAACAATGCTTCTGAGACCACATCAACGCACGCACCATATAGTGCATTTTTCTTTGACAAAATAGACATTTGTGCTTTGGACTAATGTGAGTATCAATGTTACATCATACCATGAGCTATCACTCATTCACCATACTATCAACGTTCCTGGTTAGCCCACGTTAAGCATACATCTTGAGTGGGTATTCATGCATTTTGCACAGGAGCTTGATTCTACCCGTAACACTTCGCTGAATGACAAAGAATTCATCATTGGCAAGTTCCTTGCAGACTGCTTCACATGACGCCGATTCACACAGTGTGGGGGACCTGCAGGATCTTTTCTTGCTTAACATTAATATCATGGTACATTGTACATGCCTTATTTTCCTTCAAAATAAATTAATACCAAGCACCATGGCTGGAAAGCCCCTTTGACCTAAGCAATGACGTGCATTTAAGTATTGCCTACATTTGATCCATTTAGTAAGTAGCATGAGCTTAAATGAAAGCTGAGTAGGCTGTGAAGCAGTCAGGGTTTAATGAAGGTTGAATTGGAGGAGTTTCCACAGGGGTCTTTAAAAGGTGCTACGTTTTCCGCAGTAGAATGTTTGCAAATGATTGCCAGCAGTTTGTGTATAGCCAACCACACAAGTCCCATTGTTCATTCATAGTCTTAAAGGTATGCGAATTTGATCCAGCACATCGTGAGGCACAGAGAAGCCTTCCCATGATCGATCTTGTGGAAAAAGTGGTGGGCCAGCAACTCTCGCTGCTTCACCGGAAAAATCTTCCTGGAAAAGATGCAAAATAACGAGGTCCATTAGACAATTTGTGCACATAAAAATGAAATCTTCATTGATAATGCTTACTTCGCTTCTCTTATACCAATCTAGTTTTTAAACACATGTTACAGTTAACAGTAAGATTCTGGTAAGTGGTTTGTTGTGAGCTTCGTACTTGCTGTGCGGCACACACATTTATACGAAATGCACAAAGGCAAATAAAAGCGAAACAACGTTACATGAGCACTTTAAAAATGTCCGCAATGTTAGTAAAGTCCATCGCGCAGTTACACATGTTGCACTTGAGCGCCTTGTCAAAGGCCGCCCCAGTGTTACTAGGCGCCAATAATATGCAAATGTGGACATATTGCCCGGCTGAGGGGGAAAAGCAAAAGAACTGATTATCGGAACTGAGCGAATGTTAAAAATATGGGTTACATGCACATATAGACACATGACGACGTGATAAACACATCGGCTGCTGACCGGAATGACGAGGATTAGATCCCGGCCACGGCGGTCGCATTTTCGAAAAAGGCGAAAATGCGAGAGGCCCGTATACAACGCGTTATCAGTGCACATCAAAAGAACACCGGATGGTCAACACTTCCCGAGCCCTCCGCTACTGCGTGCCTCATGATCATATCGTGGTATCAGCACGTACTACACGAGCAATTATTATTTGCGATAGCCGCAGTCTTTCGCGTAAGTTTACATTCACCGAAAGCATGAAGTTGAAGCCTTCTCGCATGAAATAATATCACACAATATTTTTTTTTGTTTTTCAGTAAAGGGGCGATTTCGTGAGCTGATCGAATGACCTTCCGACGCCTGTACTACCTTCACGGGTGTTCCTAAACGCGCATTTATGTCGCGTCGTTCCTATATGCGCCTAACGCCTCTTTTTTGCCTTTAATTTCGCTTAGACAGCGCGCTGTGTAGAACAACACGTACACATGCATCAGCGGCGATAAAAACCAACAAACAAACAAAACAAATGCATGACTTACCATGGGTGCGCCGGAATGGGCCGAGCTTGCACGGTTATTTTTGCGCGTCGCGGCATGGCGAAACCATCACTGTCGCTGCATGACATCAGTTGGCCTGCCGTCGCATCACAACCTTCGCGTTCAGCGAAGAGAACACAGTGAGACTGCCCGCACAAAACACGCACAGTGTGTCAACTCAACAGCACCATTCTCATGCAGCGTTCACAGAGCCAACTGGCCATATAATTTCGATATCCGCGATACGGCTGAGCTTGCTTCGGGCACCCACAGCGGCACAGGCGCAACTTGCGCAGACTGGCGCCCGACGGAACCCTCTCACCGGCGCCCGGCGCTGTTCTGTTGATATCTCTCCACCCGCCTGCGTTTGCTTTTGCTTTTTTGTTTTGTCTCCTTGCGCGCGCACTCGTCTTTAACAGCGTACTGGAAGTGCAGTGGTGGAATTCTTGGCTTGCTTTCTGTTGTCGGTGCCGATCGGTGCGCGTCAGGCAGGCCGTCCGGAGACGCGATCCGACTGCGTGCGCCGACGCACAATCTTTACGCGGCGCGCTCGCAGAGAGTCGCGTGTACTTTTTCTTGTCGGACTGTATATTCAGGATATCAAGGTACGTACGTCGAGGCTTGCCACGTCCAGGCCGGCAACGCTACAATCGCATATCGTTGTGCGGCGATATTTGCGAGCGATGGAGTACTGGGCGCTGTTCACGCTACGGACGCTGGAGTTCCGCGAGTTTCTAACTCTACATAAGCAGCATGGGAGCTCGCAGACCATGTTACTCTTCCTTGAACGGAAGAGTAAGCCCCGCGGCTGACTCCGCATTCCTCCCACCTAGAGTTGAATAACTCTGGGTAGAGTAATGAAGTTGTCCTACCCTCGCATTACTCCCCCTTCAGCTAAGAGTGTACCGCTCCGGAGAGGACATAGGTCGGTACTTGGTAAACTTCGAGCAAACGTGCGAGAAGGCGGGTGTTACCAAAAGAATGTGGCCGCGATGCTTGCAGACTTTATTACAGTGTGAGGCTGCCGATATAATTGCCTGTTTGACAGAGGAGGAAGCAGACGACTACGAGCAGGTTAGGTCGAGCTTGCTAACGAAGTTGGATGTTCGTCAGTTCGAGGCAAAGCAGCAAAGCGGTAGTGCATCGGTAGATGTAGCGCACGAAACGTGCGGGGCAGTGGCGAGTGCGGTGCAGTTCAGGCCCGTAGAAAAGGCTAGCGAACGTAGGAGCAGCAGCGTGTTCATGCGGGAGGAAAGCTCATCAGCGAGTAAACATGACGCGCTAGCGGTTGAGGCCGTTCAAGGCCAAATGGAGCGCGACGGGGTGATGTGCCAATGGGATGTGGATGAGTTGGTACATGCATCACAAGGGAGTGTCGCGGAAGCTCGTGCCGATGCGGGCGATGGTAGCAGTGCGCTAGCGAGTGAAATTGGGTTATCAGCTGTTAACAATCCCCGAGTGTGTGAGGGTAAGAGCACACCCGCGAGTGAGAGAGAGTTTTCAGCTGTTAACAATGCCAGAGTGGTAGTGGAGGCCGTTCAATGTCAAAGTGAACGCGGCAAGGGGATGTGCCAATGGAATGTTTGTGAATCAGCTAGGCCAGCGGTGGTCGATCTGGCGCATTCATCACTAGGGAGTGTCGCGGAGGCTCGTGCAGATACGTGTGAGGGTAAGAGCACGCTCACGAGTGAAAGGAAGGCGTCAGCTGCTGACTATGCCGAAGTCGTAGTTGGGGCCGTTCATGGCCAAAGTGAACGCGGCGAGATATCGTGCCAATCGGATGAGAGGGAAGCGTCTAGGCAGGCCCCAGACGAACTGGCACGTATACATAGGGAGTGCGTCGCGAAAGTGGATCTTCCCTGCGAAGCTCAAGATTATGTCAGCTCGCTAGACGAGAAAGCCAGTGCATGTTTAGTAGAGTGCGACGAAGCACACTGTAGGGAGGACGAGGCAGGTGCGGATAGCGCTCAGTTATGCGAGCTGCGGAGCTCAAGTACACCGAACTGCACTGTTTCGAAGCGTGCTAGGCTGTCCGTTAGTCAGGAAGGCATAAGAAAAAATCAGCTGCAGCTGTATGACTTGGACTGCGTGAGTCGGTCGGCTAGCGAGAACTGTGAGATTGCTCTGGGAGAGGAAATGCGAGTGAAAGGCTCGAAAAGGAGCAGCAAAAGGAGGAGTAGACGTAAAAAGCGTCATAGAGAGAGGAATGCCGCCGGGAGCGCCGGGCGGTTGACATCAGACTTGAAGCGAGGAAGCAAGAGAGCGAGAAAGGTGCGCTTTTCGCGCGTGGAGAATTGGACTAAGACGCGTGCGAGCCGACGAGCGAAAAGGGGAAGAAAGGTGCACTATGATCGAACACGGTCAGAGGGGCATGTCAGCAGCCGCGGACACGCGCCGTTATCCTACCGCCGCTTTCTTCACGGTAAATTGTCGCGTGAGTTCAGGGTAAGGCCCCTCCGCGAAGCCGTCGAACAATGCCGCGGAGGGAAGACGCTGGCGACGGTTGTGGTGCCCCGCAGTGAGGCGAACACGTGTGTCATCCTTCGGGCTTCCTGCTTGAGAAAAACGCTGAGCGCGTGCCCCGAGAGTACGGCTAAAAAGGGGCGAGACAGGCACAGGTGGTCAAATGACGCCAATGGAGACACGTGTGAAGATTGTCTCAAATGTTCGCGATGCGATCTTGGAAAAGGAAAAGGTTACATTTGAGGGAGAATCGTATGACCGCAAGAGTTTTGAGTCTCAATCATTTGATTTGCGTGTCAGTGAGATGATATGATTTGCGTGTCAGAGATGGAATGCAAAGAATTTTCATGTCAGGGTGTATCCTATGAGTTTGTAAATAGGGGATGTTTAGGAGTTAGCCTATATGCATATGTGAGCATATGATGCATAGTGATGCATTCTTAGTGAGTTTGAGCGCGTAATGCACGCGGGAGTTATTTGTTGCTTCGCAGATATCCTGTGTGGACGTTAGCAGGGATAGCTATACTGCGGAAGTCACAGATGCAAAGTATGAGGTTTGTGACCGCAACGGCTAGAGCGAGTTTACATCCGCGGAGTAGGAGCTTGTTTAGCAAATAAGTGTGACGGTGGATGTCAAATGTGAAGTGTTTAGGATGTTTTGCTGTATATGTGTGTAATTGTTTATCTAGAGCGCATATGTGTACTCAGCCGTAGCTCTAAGGCAGCACGACAACTTTGTTTTGTCTACGCACGGGAAGATGATTCGTTTTGTCGGCACAGAATTTGGAGAATAAGAGCCTCAGATTCATGTGAGACGCGAGTCAGGAGAGAAACACCCAATATGATGTGCTAGACGTAAACTGACGATATTGTAGGAAGCGTACAGCGCTCCACAGAAACAATACGTCAGTATGTTAAAGGCGGTACGAACAGTTTGCATGGTAGCTCGCGGGTTCGGAGTTCATAATTTAAGCAGACCATTGTCCTCTCGAGTGGTTGCAATGTCCTTAATGAACGGCCGACTACTGCGCTGGAGGTTGCTACGGTTGCTGTACTGATTATAATTTCTTCAAAAAAAAGGGCAAGTTGGATGGCATGCTGACAGCTTACGTCGCTGCTTCATGGGAACTCGATGGCGTCGGGTACACTGGCTTTTATATATTGCCTTTGTTTTTATGGGTGTAGCTTAGGTTTACCATTGTCCTTTTTTGTTGTTGTGTGGCATCACAACTTGTATTTGTGAGTCAACGGAGCCTATTTCAGGTTGTTGGAAGTGCTGCTGCTGTAATGAGTATGGCGGCAAATGATTTTGTTTTGGATAAAAGCCTGGTGGGTCTCAGGAGAGGGGTCCGGGCGCTGGCCTGCTTTGCGGTTGTGGTTCTGGCGTAGTTGGTTTGATGCTGTGTTCCGGAGAAATTGATATGCAGAGCAGAGACCACTCCTTGGACGAGATGCCTGGTACCGGAGATGGCCGAGCAGAGCTGCTGCGAATCAGCGCATCAGCGTCTTCTTCAACGACCTCTCCCCACAAGGGTGTTGACCCTTGTACGTCGAGGTCTCAGACCGCCGCCGGGGAAGCTGTTACAAAGCTGCTGCAGGTGTGCTTGCGACGGTGTGGCGCCGCCAGTGGGCATGAGTTTCTGTGCCGCACGTGCGCGTGTGCTTGTGTGTGCGAACGTTTTAGTTAGCACAAAAGGAAGGCCAGCCGGGAAAAACATCATTTCCCGAACCGAAGAGTCGACCCCGTCCGGCACATCTGGAAGTGATCTGTCCAGCGAGGGCCCACCTTATCGGCGTCGGGCCACACAAACTGTTTGCCGGTGTGTGTCTCCGCACGTGCACGTGGCCGCGTGATGTGATCGTCTCCGGCGTCGTTTCCCGGACTTTTGGTAATTACGGCCATGGGCGGGCCAAGTATGGAGACCTCCCATCCTCTCCCTCCTCCCCCACCTGGGGGCCAATGGTGGAGAAGTCCGGGCAACAAAAAGCGCGGGACCCAGACAAGGACTCGAGAGAGACAGAGAGAGAAGAGAGGAAAGAACTCGCACGAGAACGCACATGTAAATATGTAAATAAACGTCTTTTAAGTTTTCCTCAACCTCTGCCTCGGCTCTCGACTCCCGAAGTCCAAGTGCCTGCAAGTCGTCTTCGCCGCTCCGCACACGCTACCCGTTGGTCGGCTCATTGAGCAGGCCAGTCACAACAACTGGTGGCAGCGGTGGGATGAACCACAACAACATCCATTGTGTACATCCACAGTTTGCGACATCAGAAGGTCGTGGGTTCGGGTCCCACCGAGGGCAGGTTTGTCTTTTCGTCCACTTTAATTCCTTTCTACTTTCTCCACAATTGCAATACCACAAGTAACTTCCCCTATGTTTTCCTAGGCTTCATTGTCTGTTTGCTCATTAAGTTGTTTCTAACAAATAAAGAACGAGCCCTTGAGCCCTTCCCTTTCGTTATTTCATAGCTTGGGCCTCGTTGCGGCAGACTTGGTGCCTTAGGTAGCATGCGAGGGCTTATTGGGCAGCAGCCATCTCATCTAAGTTCACGTTCTACGTGACGCCTCCTGGCAAGAAAGTGTGTTTTACACACGCCGCCTTGGCCTCGAGTGGCGCTGCCTAACACTCCCAGATAATACCTACATAAATACACAATAAAGTGGACGGGGGGACGACCGCCCTTGTAGCTCAGTTGGTAGAGCATCGGACGCGACATCCGAAGGTCGTGGGTTCGGGTCCCACCGAGGGCAGGTTTGTCTTTTCGTCCACTTTAATTCCTTTCTACTTTCTCCACAATTGCAATACCACAAGTAACTTCCCCTATGTTTTCCTAGGCTTCATTGTCTGTTTGCTCATTAAGTTGTTTCTAACAAATAAAGAACGAGCCCTTGAGCCCTTCCCTTTCGTTATTTCATAGCTTGGGCCTCGTTGCGGCAGACTTGGTGCCTTAGGTAGCATGCGAGGGCTTATTGGGCAGCAGCCATCTCATCGAAGTTCACGTTCTACGTGACGCCTCCTGGCAAGAAATTGTGTTTTACACACGCCGCCTTGGCCTCGAGTGGCGCTGCCTAACACTCCCAGATAATACCTACATAAATACACAATAAAGTGGACGGGGGGACGACCGCCCTTGTAGCTCAGTTGGTAGAGCATCGGACGCGACATCCGAAGGTCGTGGGTTCGGGTCCCACCGAGGGCAGGTTTGTCTTTTCGTCCACTTTAATTCCTTTCTACTTTCTCCACAATTGCAATACCACAAGTAACTTCCCCTATGTTTTCCTAGGCTTCATTGTCTGTTTGCTCATTAAGTTGTTTCTAACAAATAAAGAACGAGCCCTTGAGCCCTTCCCTTCGTTATTTCATAGCTTGGGCCTCGTTGCGGCAGACTTGGTGCCTTAGGTAGCATGCGAGGGCTTATTGGGCAGCAGCCATCTCATCTAAGTTCACGTTCTACGTGACGCCTCCTGGCAAGAAAGTGTGTTTTACACACGCCGCCTTGGCCTCGAGTGGCGCTGCCTAACACTCCCAGATAATACCTACATAAATACACAATAAAGTGGACGGGGGCACGACCGCCCTTGTAGCTCAGTTGGTAGAGCATCGGACGCGACATCCGAAGGTCGTGGGTTCGGGTCCCACCGAGGGCAGGTTTGTCTTTTCGTCCACTTTAATTCCTTTCTACTTTCTCCACAATTGCAATACCACAAGTAACTTCCCCTATGTTTTCCTAGGCTTCATTGTCTGTTTGCTCATTAAGTTGTTTCTAACAAATAAAGAACGAGCCCTTGAGCCCTTCCCTTTCGTTATTTCATAGCTTGGGCCTCGTTGCGGCAGACTTGGTGCCTTAGGTAGCATGCGAGGGCTTATTGGGCAGCAGCCATCTCATCTAAGTTCACGTTCTACGTGACGCCTCCTGGCAAGAAAGTGTGTTTTACACACGCCGCCTTGGCCTCGAGTGGCGCTGCCTAACACTCCCAGATAATACCTACATAAATACACAATAAAGTGGACGGGGGGACGACCGCCCTTGTAGCTCAGTTGGTAGAGCATCGGACGCGACATCCGAAGGTCGTGGGTTCGGGTCCCACCGAGGGCAGGTTTGTCTTTTCGTCCACTTTAATTCCTTTCTACTTTCTCCACCATTGCAATACCACAAGTAACTTCCCCTATGTTTTCCTAGGCTTCATTGTCTGTTTGCTCATTAAGTTGTTTCTAACAAATAAAGAACGAGCCCTTGAGCCCTTCCCTTTCGTTATTTCATAGCTTGGGCCTCGTTGCGGCAGACTTGGTGCCTTAGGTAGCATGCGAGGGCTTATTGGGCAGCAGCCATCTCATCTAAGTTCATGTTCTACGTGACGCCTCCTGGCAAGAAAGTGTGTTTTACACACGCCGCCTTGTCCTCGAGTGGCGCTGCCTAACACTCCCAGATAATACCTACATAAATACACAATAAAGTGGACGGGGGGACGACCGCCCTTGTAGCTCAGTTGGTAGAGCATCGGACGCGACATCCGAAGGTCGTGGGTTCGGGTCCCACCGAGGGCAGGTTTGTCTTTTCGTCCACTTTAATTCCTTTCTACTTTCTCCACAATTGCAATACCACAAGTAACTTCCCCTATGTTTTCCTAGGCTTCATTGTCTGTTTGCTCATTAAGTTGTTTCTAACAAATAAAGAACGAGCCCTTGAGCCCTTCCCTTCGTTATTTCATAGCTTGGGCCTCGTTGCGGCAGACTTGGTGCCTTAGGTAGCATGCGAGGGCTTATTGGGCAGCAGCCATCTCATCTAAGTTCACGTTCTACGTGACGCCTCCTGGCAAGAAAGTGTGTTTTACACACGCCGCCTTGGCCTCGAGTGGCGCTGCCTAACACTCCCAGATAATACCTACATAAATACACAATAAAGTGGACGGGGGGACGACCGCCCTTGTAGCTCAGTTGGTAGAGCATCGGACGCGACATCCGAAGGTCGTGGGTTCGGGTCCCACCGAGGGCAGGTTTGTCTTTTCGTCCACTTTAATTCCTTTCTACTTTCTCCACAATTGCAATGCCACAAGTAACTTCCCCTATGTTTTCCTAGGCTTCATTGTCTGTTTGCTCATTAAGTTGTTTCTAACAAATAAAGAACGAGCCCTTGAGCCCTTCCCTTTCAATATTTAGACCATGTATGCCATACCGCGTAGCCCTCGTGATCCCATAAATGGACACTGCCCATAGATTCAAGCTAGACATTGTCCACAGCAGAACTTGCTGCTATCTGTAAGGCCATAAAATTCATCTCCAGAAAGCCTCCTTTCACATGGATGATAATCAGTGATGCCAAATCTGCATTGATTGCACCTTGAGGAAAGGCCCTCACAACACCCTAGTTCTGGAAACCATAGCGCTTCTCAGCAGTGCTACAACAGAGTCACCGTGTCACCTATCAGTTTAACACCACACTGCCCCTTGATCAAAAATGAAGAGGCAGACAGTGAAACTAAAATGGAGATAAACAATGCTCCATAAGTGCACAGTGCAGTCTAATGGACAGACACAAACGCTCTTGCTACTTTGCCATGTAATGCCCAACTGTGCACTTGAGCACTGGACGAACCTAAATAGACCACACAAATGTTCATTATGCAAAGAAAATGTACGCAGACATGGACAAGAGTAGAGAAGACAACACTTATGCCACTTATCAACTGAAGGACAGCGCCGAACGAAAAAGAAGATAGACACAAAACCTGTCTGCACATGCTTAGGAATGAGTGGTAGAGCCACCTGTCACATGTGAGAGGTGGCACTGCAGTTACACAAGCAGGTCTACGTGAGAGAACGGTTAAACATTGCCTTTTCTCTGTTTATCGAAGCTAATCGAAGGCTGACTAACTCATGTGCTGACATTGTTATTGATATGGTAGGTCTCAACCTTCAAAACACTTTTTCTCACTCTTATAGCTCTATACGAGCGTGCATGCATCTAGCTTGAGCGTGCAGCTACAATCACAGCAGTGCAATGAAAGACCAGAAGGCATTCCACCAGTTAACAATATTTTATGTTCAATTAATCTGTGATCAATTAAGCAGTGACATTTGTCCAGTAAAGCACACTGTCAATAACTGTTTCACTGACAGTGTGCATGGGAGTGGTATACAAGATTCTATTTAGCTGCGGACATTTATAGGTTGGAGTTGGACACACACTGCATTGTCTTAGAGATTAACATCAATGGTTGTTAACCAGTGGAATGCCTTCTAATCTTTTGTTGTAATGCATGCCCAAACTAGATGAATGCATATTCTTATATAGGCATAAGAGTGACAAAACATGCTCAATCGACAAAAGGTGGCATATCAATAATAGTGTTACGGTTGAACAGTGGGCGATGTTTATTTACAGGGTGAGGTTGGCGATGATCAAGCGATGATGGTGTCGATCCGCTGCACACCAGCTAACGTCATCCTCCTCTTCGTTTCTCCCTCGACCATGGCGTGTTACAATAGTTTAAGCGCCATCCATTAGCTTTCACAGGAAAGAGATCAACGCCTTAAAGGGACCCTGAAACGGTTTTGGTGATATTGTACAAATGCGTTGCATCGATAGCAATGCATTTGTACAAGATCACCAAAACCGTTTCAGGGTCCCTTTAAGGCGTTGATCTCTTTCCTGTGAAAGCATTAGCATAATATCAGCACTCTATGTTAAGTGTGTAATTTACTACAAAGTTTAAAATGCGCACATCGTGAAAGATTGACGCGACTAGACTCAAGGCGTTTTCAACCACCCCTCCGCACTGCACATGCAATGGGTGCCAGGAAACGCAAGCCATGCAACGCCACGAGCACCGAAGTGCCAGCCAACAAAATCTTCATGGCATCTGGCAGTGTACACACAAGTTGCCGGAGCACTGTTACAGAGGCTAGCCCTGCCAAGGCCGGCGGCCTCTGTAGAGATATCGTGGCGCTATGTCACCACGGAGGGCTTGGTAAAGCGGCTGACGTGGGAGGCGCAGTTGTCGCTAGCGTGCACTACGCAGCTGATCGAGTTGAGAAGGAACAGACGTGGTAAGGAGGAAGACAGAAATAAGCCTATAGCTGCCTTAGCGCAAGGTGCTTCGCTCTATTTATGGTGTGAATGATTTCACAAGTGTGTTGCCTAATCAGTGACAACGTCAAAAAACGTTTCAGGGACTCTTTAACAGTTACCTCTCATGCAGACGGGCCCATATACTTACCCGAAAAGTAGTGCTACAATTCCTGAGCATGTTCGGATAGGTTTCATGCCTTCCTTTTTTTTTTCACCAAAGTGCTCTCTTTCAGTTGACAGTTGGTGTTTTTATGGTCCTCTCTACTCTAGTGTCCATGTTTACACACGTTTCTTTGCATAATGAACCCTTGGCAACTCCACTTTCTGTCATTCTAAGGTTCGACACAAGTGACTGCACAAAAGGAACCCAGAAATGAGATTATGGAACCCTCATGTACTGAAGCAAAACATAACAAATTCGCCTTGGCAGTGCGTCACAAGAAATTATAGACACAGCATCTAATGGCACACCCCAAGTCCCAACTGTTAGCAGCATCAAATGCCAGAAATATCTGAACACATTTTTTCCAAATGCCCAGTGCACAAGCAGAAATGGGAGAATCCAATTTCTTTAATAGCGAGAGCTGATAAGAGACCTTTGTCTAACAATTTTGTGTTATCTCCTTAAAGAGGTGCTGAAGCCATATTTTACTTACAGAGTTTTGCATTGAAACGGTTTCCTCGCAATGCCCTGAGATAAATTTAAAAAGAACCATTAAGAATGACGCCGACAAACAAATTATTCAACCCACAAATTCTAAAAATTAATGCAGTCAACAAATAATGGCATGCCCTTTCGCATTTCACTCACCCAGAGACAAGTTTGCTGCCTCCAATCAATGCGTGGCTTACACCTTGCGATACTGGAATCGTGCTGTCCATTGTGGCATTCCTATGACGGTGGCTACCACGCTTCTTGACAGCGTCGTTGCCTTGGGCTACAGCAACCATGTGGGTTGCACTGCACCCCTTGTGTCAACTGCACAGAAAATGAAATTCTAACGTGTAAATTTGTGTCCTTTAGTAGCTTTTAGCAAGCGTAAGAGATGTTTTCATAAAAATCATTATTGTCAGTGCATTGTAAGCATGCAGGACAAGTATTTTTAGTCAAGAGTTCGACGAAAGTTCGTCTGGTCAGGTATCATGATGAGTATTTTTATTCCCAACTGTTCGCAGCGAATCAGTACCAGCACTACAAACAGCACAGCAACATCAAATATGCTTGTAGAAACTGTCCATGTATGATGCTGCAGTTGGCATGGAAGCCGATTTC